>MU223733.1:764977-784851 GCA_018584345.1 Thuja plicata | reverse complement strand
ATAAAATGGTTAGCCCATAGAAAATAATCAAATAAATGACAAAGCTAGGATTTTATCAAGAATGAGCAATTGAGGATTTTAGCAAATAATGCTAGAAAGGGGCTAATAGTCTAGATGACCATTTTTAGATGATTACACCTACTACCTCCACTCGAGCGGCTATAAAGACTAAGGCTGAAAAGATGCTAGCCAAGATACCACTGACTTCCAAATACATGAGGGAGGGTGTTCTCATGGGGTCCAAGGTGGACTCCAAGGTGTAAGAGATAATAGACATAGAGCCCGGACTTTGGGCTGAGATGCAGGGCTTGGTTCAAGCCATATACAAAGTAAAAGCTAAAGGAGATGTTATGGCTAGACATATAGCCACTTCTAAAATTGTAAAAGCTGGGAATTTCCCTTGCTCAGTGCAAGCACCGGAGCTAATACTCCAATTGGAAATGCTCTACAATGCCCCCGCCTAGGTTGTCTTGCTCGCCGATCCCTGGCCACTACACTATCCAGCAACTATTGTCTGTCTGTATACTTCCACTTTTTCTTTAGGGCTAGAGATCCCTCAATTCAAGGGGTCTTTCATTCTCACTTGGGCCAAGTCATTAAAAGAGTTTGAGGAAGCTTCCCTTCTCTCTTGACAACATCTCAACGCTCAGTGGCTGAAGTCCCCAAAAAGGGACTACAAAAAGATGAAGCTGGAGATTCCCCGCAGGGATTTTAAAGAATTTATACAAGTAGGAATCATTTTTCTATGTAGGATCTTTAGAGAGCCCCATGCTCGAGATTTCTTTCCATGGATGTACTACTTTCTCTACTACATCACCACCTGTAATCAGACCTTCAATTGGGCAGCTATCATAGCCAACCATGTGGACACACAGATGAAATGTGTCCTCTAGAATTCAAAGTTCCACATGAAATCTTACATACTATGGGCATTGGCCCAATAGAGATCAGATTTTCTGGGTTTGCAGGTAGTGGGCATTCTTAGGAATGGGCCAGGCTAGTTGACGCCATGGGATCATTATCCCTAGGTCCTGTGGGAACTTAGTTTCCCAAATTTTTACAGGATAAATGATGCCTTCATTTACCAAAACATTTTGACACTTACTTGGGACTCCATATTTTGGTTATCACAGGAGGCGATGAACTTTGTGAGTTCCTACGGCAATTATTTCATTCAATTCTAGCAACACACGTATATTTGGGTGACTGGCTTCTCTGGGAAACCCTATCTTCTTCCCCGATATTGATCGGATAGAATCATTCTTTTATAATTCTATAGAAAATTTTTGGATATGTACGCCCTCTTCACAGTGAAGAAGGTTACCAACATTTTGTTCCCAATTTCTTGTAGGAACTATTCTTGCATTCTAGCCGCAGCAAAGGAGGTAGATAATGAGCTGAAGAGTCTGGAATTGGTAGAATTCCACCATACTAGAAACAATTTTGATCCCTTGGGTAAGATAGCCTTGGCCCTTCCCAGGGCATCCCCACCACACAAATAAGATATTTAAGATTTCTGGGCAGATTGCCAAGACAGTTTTGATCTTCGGGCCCACCAACATTTGTGGATGTCCAAAGGCCTAATGAAATTCCTTGACCTTCAGGGTTTCCCGAAGGGATTCTCTAATGATGGGCCACTAGAGGTCCCATTGTATACAGAGAAGGGGTTAGAAAAATTGGATCTCCCTCCTATGGATTGGGCCACCCCAGGAGATTTAATAATCAAGGGAGTATGCCACCCCATCATAGAAAATAGTCATAAATATTTTGCGTGGGTGTGTCCCAAGAGCACCCAGAAAGAAAAAATTGTTCGGGGGTCCGCTTCAATCTCCAGAGCCACACGACCCAACACAAGAAAGGGGAAGGAGGTAGAGGGTACCCCAGCCAAGGTACCTCCCCAAGGTCTGATCCCCATAATGGCACAGCTACAAGAAAAAACGGAGGCATCGGGGCTAGTAAGCTAGAATATAAGGCACAACTTTCCCAGGGCCTCCTCGCAACTCTGGTAGCATTTTCTCACCTGGCGGTATCCCCACCCTTGGCTGCAACGATGAGTAGGTAGACTTTCGCTGAGGCAGAGTCTATAATCATTTTGGATACTGGGGTCCCACTACAAAGGAATAAGAAGAAGAAGGTGAACCCCACCCCAAGAATAAATGAAGGCTCCAGTATGCCTAACATGCCCCCGGTAGATAACAGTTCAGATTCCCCTGAACTTGAGAATATTCTGGATACCTCTCCCCCACATGACAATTTTGATGATGTCTTCAGAGTAGATGAGCTCATGAACCTAAATGAGGATATAGATCACGGGGTAGAAGAGATCGCCACTCAGGAAAAAGGGGATATCCCCGCTGAGAAGTAAGTCCCGAAGCAAGAAGCTGCCACAGAGCAGGAAGTCTGGGAGAAAATGCAAGAGGAGTGGGAGAAAAAACCTGTTTGAGAGAATGAGGATGAACCAAGCCAAATATCTGATGAGAAACTAATTATTGGGGAAACTAGACCCATAGGATCAACTGTACCCCCATTCATCATGCTCCAAATGCCTTTGGTTACTCCAGGTGACCAAATGCCCTAGAGTACATTCGGTGAGGTTATCATGGTGGCCCAAACTCTAAATCTTGGCTCGATACCTCAGCCGCCTCTAGAAAATGTTCCAATGGAGGAAGACATTCTGGTAAATGAGGCCGAAGAGGAAGAACATTAGCAGCAGGACGAGGGTAGAACTCCCAAAGATACAAATGTTAATTTGGCCAATGCTGAGAAGGACAGGGAAAGCCCCAGGAGTACAGGTGATATGGACGCCAGCATGGAAGAAACCCAAGATATCACAAATGAGGACACCAACATGGCAGAGAACACTAAGGCCTCCAAAGAATAGGGGAGGGAACAAGAATAGGAAAAGGAGAAAGAGCCTAATGACACTGCCAATCTGATGCCCAGGTCTTAATAGCAAAGCTACCTCAGCCACCCCAGTGGCTGGTGGAATCAAGGAAGAGAAAGGCTCTGGCGATAGAAATAGGTGTTTTGATCTCCTTGGCCGAGATAATGGCCTAAAATGCAGAGGCCAAGGAGCCTAAGAAGGCTTGGATAGTCCATACCCTATAGACTGTTCCAGTAGGAAGTACAGTTGTGGTGATTGCAACACCTCCCCTAGATGTAGATGTAGCGGCTATAAGGCCCGAAGATTACACTATTACAGAGGTAACACTGGGGAGGAGAGACAAGCATGGTGATTTAGACCTGCTTAAAGAGGCCACTAAGGTAGTGGAGGCCCAATACAATAAACAGAGCCAGATGTTGAAGGAGGAAAAAGAGACCGATGCAAATCTCCTTGCATTTCTGGCAGAAATTAAACAGCCCCTGGCCGAAGTCCACCCAGAAGCTTCTACCTCTGGATTGTCGCTTGCATAGGGTGATGTGTATTATCTAAGGGCCATGAAGAAGAAGGCCCAAGCTGTGGACATGTGGGTCACCGAGTAGGTAGTCACCATAAGGAAACTCTTAGTGGTGTCGCTCCTGGATCTCTATCAGATCAACATTCTCCTTAGTCAGGCGAATGCCTCTGCTATTGTGTGGGAGAAAGACTTAGAAAAGCATGAAAAATGGAAGGCTGGGTTGGATGAATTTTTCAACACCGGAGAAGAAGCTGTCATAGAGGTAGGAATTTTGGGAAATGAATTGTATGATTCCCTCTAGGCCCAGTACTCTAGATGTGACCTCAAGATTGAGGTATGCAAGGAACCGGTTAAGGCCCTGAAAGAGAAGGTAATTGCTTCCCAATATCCTTTGGGCTTATTTTAGGCATTTTTAGTAAGGGTGTCATGAGTTGACCCCTTTACCACTGGATCATGCACCCTGGAGGATTATGTCCTTAGTAAGTATGATGAATACATGGATTCCCTATATCAGTCTGTTGGGGACATTAATGGAGGAAGGTTACCAAGACTATCCAAGATGATGCTCCAGGCACATGATGTTGTGAAGATGGTACATGAGTTTCATAATAGGGCCGGAGAGGTTGAAGAGAAACTTGAGGTTTTCTATGGCTGATGGGAGGGCATTAAGGACATAGAAAAGGATGGAATAGGCCAAGTTTTGGAGGCATTCAAGAATAGTAGAGGGAAATAAGGATCTCCTAAATCTGGAGACGTTCACCAGCAGGGTGTATTTTTGTATTCATTATTATTTCAGAGCGTAAGCCCCCGAATCCCAGAGTTCCAAATCCATAGTTTTGCATTCTTTGGATGACCTATGTCTAGGTTCCCAGGAGTTGAGTAATCATTATCAGACAGTTAATAAGGGTGTCAGAAAGTGGGTGACTCCAGCAGGGCATGTCGGCTCAAGGGATGATTCTGACAGGTGGTCTCCCCAAGGTGCCGCTCCAGCATAACACCTGGCACATCAGAGATAGTGAGCCACTTTTTCATTAATGAGGCATGTAGCCTCGATCCTTGGGGGATCAAATTTATTCTATTCTCCCTCTGGCTCTCTTCTCGAGGCTAATTCTTCCATACCTCTTTTCTTGTCTCATTCTTTTGACATGTCAGACCTCTATTCTTCTCGAGGTTGTTGTAGCATGTGCAAGTAGTACCAGCCAGCAGAAATTGTATTTTATTGTTGAGTGTAAAAATAAGTTAGGTTAATTTTAGGGCAAACATGTGTATAAATAGTAAGTCCGACCTCATTCCAAGGGTCAACAAAATTGATGATTTTGTAGTTTATAGCTATAGAATTTCAACATTTCATTTCTTGTAGTTTCATAGCTCAATGCTCCTTAGTCCTTAGAATTTGTCAGTAGATAGATGCTCCCTTGGAGTCATTATTGTATGCACCAATGCTCGATAGAAAACTTGTTAATGAAGAAAGAGGAGTTCTGGCAATGATGTTTTTGGCATTTTGATCTCTGTATTAACATTCTTTTGTGTTGTATGTTTCTAATGTCCCTTGCTCTGATATTTTAAGTAGATTAACAACCTTCTTTTCCCCTTGTTATTTTATGTGTATGAACTAATGGCTCTATATACATTCAGTATTTTAGTGTAGCATGTTAGAGCATGGTTGATGTTTTAAATATTTTTGCATGACTATAGGTAGATGAAATATTTTTAACCCTAGCCTATCTTTTGAAGTTTATTTGGTTAACTAATGAGTGCTTGCAGGAAACCCCACTTACCTAAATCCTTAGAGAAGATGAGCCAAGAAAACTAGCTATCCCCCCAAACAAAATAGTCACACTCCCAACTTAGCTCCTGCACCGTCGAGACCCAACTCTCACATGCTTAAAGGCTCGAAGAATTTATTCCCCGGACAACCTTTACAAGCAAAGTTGGCTAGTACCCCGGTACCCAGTGACAACTTACATCTGTTGGTGGACCCGATCACAAAGTCTCATCAACAGATACTTCTAAGGTATATGCAGAGTGATGTTGACAATTCTTTATTAGGTATACAACTTGAACAACAATTTTTTATACTATGCAATAGTTTCTGGAAAAATAATGTATATTTTTTGACTCAACGTTTATGATTGCACCCTCATCTCTTGTTCCTTGTTTTCCTCTTTGAAGCCCACTTGATCCTCTTATAAGATTTTTTCTGCAATTCATATTTTCACTTTCCTCTTCCTAATAATGGATTGTTGACTGCAATCTGAAATGCTGATTCAAAAACTATACACAATTTTTCCAGGAACTCTTTCTTATCAAACATGGACTGGAAAAATCAAGCCCCAACGGACCAATTTGAGTTCCCTTTGCTATAAGGGATCATCTATTAGATGAGAATTCAATCCCAATCTTGATTTTATTGGGTTGAATTGTACAAATCATTGGCAACAGTGAAAGCTATTTGCTTTTTATATGTATTTTAACACTTCCCATGCTGCCACATATTGTGGTTGTAGAGAAAATAATACGCCCCTTAATTGATGAGGTTCTAACCAGAGGCATAATGATGTATTATAGATATTTAAATATTTCTTTTAGAAAATACCTAAAAGAAGCAACTAGTTAGGAAAAAAAGGAATTTATCTAACTTTAAGACCTCCAAGGTCAATACACTTCACTCAGAACATTTTTGATGTATAAAGCCTTTAAGGTTGAAATGAATTTTGTCATTTTTTCATGCAATAAAATATTTTGAATGATATGGGCATTTTGAAAATTGTTGACCATAAACCATCAGAGTTATCACGTTAACATTTTGTGGACACTTAACGCTACCTACTTTGAACTACATTAACTAAATGAATAATTTCTTTTATCAACCAATTTAATTTGGTTAGAACTAAGCTGGTGCTCTTATTGTTTCACTAACTTGATATGTAACTCTCATCATTATCATCTAATATTTACATATATGGGTTCCAAACTATTTCAAAATATGAAAGTACAACATTGTCCTCATTGTTATTACCTGTGCACTATAACTTCATTATTACTTTGAACCTTATCACTGTTATTCATTGACTTCTCTCTTGTAATGAGAATATTCTCAATTGCATCTTATGAATGATCCTTGTTTGATTAACTGCTATAGCTATTGTACTTGATCAAAACATTTCACAACAAGTTGTTGTGTCCCAATGTCCATTTAATATTTTGATGGTATTCTTTCTTTATTCAATGTATTGAACAATGATATGCTATATATATTTTTTAATTTATAATACGGTCAGATGTTTTTGCATTTTTATTTAGTAATTGTTTTTGCATTTTCATCTTTATGTAGTATAGGGTTTTATACCCGACTACATCTCCCATTAAATTTTCATAAAAAAATTTCATTATCTTGTGATATTTCTATTAGGATTCAAGTGTATAGTATTTTGAGTCAAACTCATTGACCCATATTTCATCCATGAGTTTGACATGCCAAAATTTCCTCATGTCAGCTACATTTAACAAACTAATGTCACAAAAATTGTTGATGTGTCGACAATGAATTGGAATTTGTTACTCACAAGAGTGTAGGTGAGACAAGGTTCCACTCCACTTCATACAATTGGGACTACACAGGAAAGTGAGTCGACTCTAATATAGCCTTTTCGGGGGAGGAATATAACAAGGATGAAGCATGTAGAGAAATCGAGATAGTGAAGAAGAAATTAGTTGCGCGAGAAGTGGACATGGAAAAGGGTATAGTAGAGATGACTCATCTTTCCCAGGTACTCCCAATTGTTTCAAGCAGAGAAGAAGTAATGAGAGGAATTGTCGACACATCAACGATTTTTGTGACATTAGTTTGTTAACTATAGCTGACATGAGGCAATTTGTGAATGTCAAACTCATGGATGGAATACTACTCATGAAACATGAGTCAATGAGTTTGACTTAAAAAACTATACACTTCAGTGTGTGGTAAGGACTAAAAGTCCCAATCACAACTATGCATATCATTTCCATTATGTGTAGTTAGGACTTTTCATTTACATGTTGTTCAGATTCATTATATCATCATATAAAAAGCATTTTCATTTTGTACTGTGATTGGAAATAGTCATGTTGCAATCTGATTTGAGATGTTGTCTACATTAGTATGCTTCTTTTTATGCAAATATAATTAGTATGAATGAACAAAATAATCAACAAAAAAAATGATATGTTGGAATGAAAGTGCAATATTTGTCAATGACTTCGTTCAATGTGCCTATGTGTCAATGTGGTATTGGCCATTGCATGTTGAAGACATCATGCACAAAAAGTAATCCTGGGAATCAATTTTGGGGTTGCCCAAATAGGAAAAAGGTCATTAATGGAAATATATTTTGTGTTTAAAAATAATGTGACAACTAATCATTTTAGGAAGAACTGATGTAGATTTTGTATTGCAGGGAAATAGTGAATGTCAATACTTTTGGTGGGTCGATGAAACCACATTTCCATCTACCCCATCTACATCTATACCTGACGTAGGAAATGAGTGCAACTTGTGCAAGGCTTGAGAGGTAGCTAGTGTCGTTGACATTGCTTCAATGGAAAAAGTAGAAATAATGTTTCTGTGATGCCTTCTTTGTGTAGTTTGTACACTACTTTGTTGGGACCATATGTGTAAATGTGGTTAACAGAGGGGCATTCTAGATACTAAATTTTTTTAATAATTTCATGTAGATACTTTGGACATATTTTGTAAACTCATGAATTTTTTTTGTTTATGACTTTTTTATGATTTTTGATATTGTCAAGGAGCACTAATGCTTCTTTGAAGATATTTTATATTTTCCAATTTGAAGATTGTCTCTTCTTGAGGTAGAGGATTATTACAAGATAATTTCCTATCATTTTGTTTTGATGACAATTTTTGAGTATATGGGAACCTTGTATTAATTCTTCCTCATCTTCTTTGTTATTAGTCCTTGGGAAGAGTTTCATTAGGGTGGTTTTGATCAATTTTCCATTAGAGTCTCAAACAGGTGCAAGTAGGTCCTAAGGAATCGAGATAGGTCCTAAGGAATCAAGATTTCTTCAAGATGCACAATCAAACTTTATCTTCCATGTTCGTAATAGAGGATGAACCCATTTGATCTTTGATCACCTTTAAAAATTGGAATTGATGGAGATATCCCATGAATGGGGTCCTACTTGAGTTATTTGAGTATTTAGTTATAAAAAAAAATTTCCATTGAAATTGTCATTATATTGGTTCATTTATATATTCCTCCTACAATGAGTTAGTGGAAGTGTTGTTTGTAATGCACTGTAATATCCCTTAGATGTTTGAACATGAAGCTCCTCTTTGAAGGCTTTGTTCTTTTACCACTCTATATTTATTCTTAAATAAATGGTCTCCCACAAATTACCACACCCATTTCAATATTTTGAAATGTCCCTAATACAGAGCCCCTAACTAATCATATCTAAAACTCCAAAATTTTGGAAACTTCACCCTTTCTTAGATACAACTACTCACATCAAGCCCATCGTAGGCTTGCTCTAACAAAGGGGATAAAGGAACCAGTCAAGGGCTCACACCTTTGATTTCTTTCCAAGTCTTAAAAAATCCTTCTAACCTTCCCATACTATCTTTCTATAACTCCTTGCAAGATCCTTGAACCAACACAATGCAAGTTATGGTTCACTATTTGGCACCTAAGTGCCCCTAGAATGCAAATATGGTTTTGATATGAAAAAGTGTCTCAATGATTAGATGGGGTGAAAACATTACACATATTGTCAATATGGATCCTAATAAACATGATCCAATAGACTAATCTTCCAAATTCAATTTTAAGAGGGTAGGTCCTTCATAGAGGGGTCCTAAGCCTTGTAGCCTTTTTTAGAGGGGTTTTTTACTACAACTTCAAACATTCCAAAGTTTTAATTGTTTTTTTTCACATTTTTCGATACCCCTTATAGCCAACACAAAAGACCCCAAAGGATTAGACTTGATCATAATATTTAGAGTACTTACCCTCAAATTCTTCACTAGACCTAATTGGATACATTTACAAAGGAAGTGTTCTAATTCTGGGAAATCCAATTGCTCTTGCCAAAAAACAAGCCCAACCTAAATAAGGTTTTGGACTTTTGCAATTCTGGCTCTACAGGACCAAAGCTGGTAGGCCTTTCCCTTGACCAAGTATGATGGTTCAAGGTTTTTTTATAGAAGATGGTTGTATTTAATCAAAATCTTTTGAAAACCACAAGTAGTAAATTGCTTTGTGAAAGATAACCTAATCTATTAATTTGATGAAAATGTAATTGATACTTTTCTTCAAAATGGTAAATGATTATTATCAATGCTTAGAATTCACAAGAGTATTAATTGATGCTAAATCATCTATTAGGGACAAACAATGCTATGTATGACTATTTTTGAAAGATGATCAGTGCCTAAACCTCTTAAACTTAATCTATTAATCACAAAATTCTGATTGAATTCAACATATAACTTGAGAGACAGTTTTACATAAAAACTTATCACTTCAAAGACATTTTCAATGAGCATATATTTCAATATAAAACTTTAATTACTCCAATTGAGTTTAACTTTTCAAATGACAGACCAATTGATTCCTGTAGTAATCAAATGAATCTAACCATGCAAGATGAAAAGACCAATTGAATGAAAAACTATAATTTAAATTGAAACAATGCAACATGAAACAACCGATCGAAGAAAATGCAAAGATTTTATCGAAAGAAAAAATTCAAAGAATAGAGGAAAAAATTACACCAAGATATTTTTGGAAATAGAGATAGTATTGTTAATAGAATATAACCAGTTGACAGGTACTGTATCCCATTAGTTCATAAAAACTGTCTTTTCAAAACAAAGAAGATAGCACCAAAAAATTATAGACAACCTAACAGTTATCATTGAAAGTTTGCATCCTTTCGTTAATTTTTTTTTTAAATACATAAATGCATAAAAAAATTCATTAAGACTTAAAACATTTTATGAAATGTTAGGAACTTAATCCTAGAGTATCTTTGCACACAATTTGATATGTTCCTTGTATTCATCAAATACACATGTGTCAGCATCGTAGATGATATATTTGGCCATGATCTCCACGCTCACAAGGTTGTCGACCTATGCAGTAGTCTCCTTTAATCCAATGTTGTCCAATTGAGTAGCATCTAGGGAAATGATGAGAAGATGTTTGCATTCCTTGATCCAAACGTGCCTCTCCTTAACAACCCCTACATCACTGGTAAATGGTGGAAGACCTTCTTTTATAATACTCTGGAAACTATCAATCTCTTTAATCAATTTCTCTTGAAAGGCCTCATGCTCATTAGTAACCCTTTTCAATTCTTCAATGATCATATTATTATCCCTTCTAAAGTCTTTTCATTCATTCTGACACTGAGCCTATTTTTAATTCGGTCACGAGACAAATAATTGTCATCGTTTCTCTTGTAAACCTTCCAAAGGCTTTGAAATACATTTTTGAATCTTTGTGTAAGCATAAAAACTGTAGTGTCTACCCTCACATTTTGTATCTATCTTAGCATCTTTTGATTTTCTAAGAGCAAGTAATCATGTTTTTTTCTTCCATTTCATGTTATCCCCTGAGATAAATTTTAGGATACCTAATCCACTTTTCTTTATCTTCTTCTCATAAATTTCTTGGTAATGGTCCCTATCCTTCATGAGCCCAAGTATCTATGCTTTGTTAAATTTGGAAAATTCAATGACCATATCTGCTGAAACAATAGGATTAGCTTTCCCTACCTTAAGCTTCATCATATGACCAAAGGATTGGTCGAAATCAATAATCTTAGGCCTCTTATTTGGTGGATAAAGAGCCCATAATAACAGAGCATTTTCATCTTGATCAAACCTTGATCCCATAAAAACTTCATTCACACCAGCCATATACAATTTGACATCTGTTTTCTCTGAACTCAGAAGTCTGTCAAAAGTGAAAGAAGCACTCATATCCCACCCAAGAAATAGAATCAGACCAGCCTCTTCCAGTAGTGCCCTTCCCTTTTGTGGAGTCATTGTCTGAACTTCAAACTTAACATCATTCTTAATTTTCTCCAACATTTCATCTTCTCTTAAGGGACCCAAATTTGAGTGAGCATTTCTCAATTTCTTGCCCATAAATTTATACAAGAATATTTTGAACTTCTTCAACCTTATAAAATCATCATCACATACAAATTTATTATGTGCAACAATCCTATTATCATTATGAATGTCAAGAGCATCTATGATCTTGTCATCTTTGTCTGGTTCATCTTCAACCTCAGTAACTCTTTTGGACACAACTTTACTTTCTGCTCATCTTCATCTTCAAATGATTCTATCTATTCTTATGAAGTAAGCTCATATAATTGTTGTCTTTTATCATTCAACCTTTTTCGATAATCTTTTATCAGCAGCTAGGCATCATATTCTTCCAAATTTATGAATACATCTTCACTTTCAAGTGGAACATGAGGATAATCCCCAATCTTTTCTTATTTTTACACTCATGGAAATACCCCTATGGGTCATAGTTCTTTCTTTAAGAATGTTCATATAAGTTATATTCTTCAACTAACAATTTGTCAATAAAATGGTATGCCTTGGTAGAAACAATAGTGAAATCCAAATGATAAAGTGCTTGGAAAAAAGGCCTGCTTATGCAAACTACCAAAATGTTCTACATTAGAAACACTTAATTTCCTCATGATCTCAAGATAGGAAATTCTATCAGGAATAATATTTGGAAGCATATAAGGAGTATCTTCAAAACCATAAATTTTGAAAAATGAAAAATTATTTCACACAAACCAATCCCACCAATTGTGTTGAATTTTCATATCTAGGTCAAACTATTTGGGCCTAAGAAAGGCTTTAATCTTATTTGACAATGCCATATCACAAGGAATATTAAATAGCTGATATAAGGGTTTCACAATAAACTCTTCAAACTTAACAATATGAACAGATGTATCTTGAATCCCATATAGAAGTCCATAATATTACTCATTTCTTCTCTCCATCTCTATTAACTATGTTTAATCTCAATTCCTCAGGCCAAAGTCCTCTCTTGAATCCATAAAACAATATCATGTGCATCAACAAGGAATAATACTTAAATGTGGGTGTGCTATTATCCCTTAACTCAATGAAAACCACAAGTAACCTCTCTACAATGAATGTTGCATAATCAAAGGGCCTAGGTTCATCCATTTGTATATTTGATGCTAATACCATAGGTTCTATACTCACAGAATCTGGAACTTCCACTCCTGCAACTTGCCCACTAGACATATACGTATACTAAAGATAAGGCCTAAATAAATCTTATCTAAAAGGTGGACCATCTTCCTTAGTTAAGGCACCTTTCTCAATTTTGTGCATAGATAATTTCCATCCCATATAAATTGTATCCATCCTTATGAAATCATCTCTTAATTCTACTAATTTCAATGACTTATTGCATCTGTAATATAAATCAAATACTTTTGATATAGACTCAACATAAAATTCTAATATAATATCACCCTTAGGATCTCTGATATATCTTTCCTTTTCCTTATAATTTCTTACCAGTGTTTCAAGTAATTTCATATTAATAAATACATATGGCACAACCAACCTACCAAGATTCATTCTTCATAGGTTGTTGACTGGTGCTTCCTTATTTCTCCTAAAGTAATGATATAGGAACAATTCATAACGACACACCTTAGTCCATATATCTTTCACTTTTCCATAGTCATCTTCCAATTGCTCTCATTATGGCTTATGTTGTTTTGATTTCCATGATTTTGGACTAGGAGCATTCATCTAATCTATCATGACCTGATTCATCCTCCTTGGTACATTCTCAGCTTCATTCTTATGTTTTTTAATAGAAACCTCAGATTTTTTGGCTGGTTTCCTCTTTCCTGTCAAACTAGATTCCTCCATTTTTGCACACACTTCTTGCTTTGTCACCTAGCTCATACAATTTTAATTATGCAATTCATGAAATCAATAAGGATAATTTGTTTCAATCTTAGGCGATTCAAAATAAATGGCATGCCTTGTGTGAAGGATCCCATCACATTAATTTTATTTCTCTTTAGCTCTTCCTCAAAATTTGAAATCTTTATTGTTATAGGTCACAACTATATATGATCGAGGGGAGCGTAAAATTCAAGCTCTTTTAACATTTCATGCTTATCAGCATAGGTTTCACCACTTTCCTCACTAGGTATCAGTCAATCTCATTTTGCACTACATCGCCCATGTATGCTATGCCGATAGTATTACACATACAAGGTTTTCGGCATGGCTAATACCGAAAAACACCATCGGGTATCAGTCAAATAAAAATATAGTTGTGCCAATAATAGAAGCTATCTCGATGCCCCTTTTTCCAATCAACCATCAATGTATCCTTATCTGACCAAGTCATCATGGACTGGTCTGTCTCATCTTGGCCTACCTTGATAGTATGTATCACATCGGCAGGCCTTCCGTCAGTGTATCTCTTAGCAATTTATTTCCCTTTAGCTCTTCCTAAAAATTTTAAATATTTATCGCTATAGGTAACAACTATATATGACCAATGGGAGTGCTAAAGTCTATCTCTTTTCACATTTCATGCTTATCGACATAGCTTTCACCACTTTCCTCACTAGGTATCAATCAATCTCATTTTGCACTACGCTTCACATGTATCCTATGTCAATAGTATTACACACACAAGTTTTTTAGGATACTAATACCGATAGACACCATCGGGTATCGGTCAAATCAAAATCCATTTGTGCCAGTAATAGAAGCTATCCCAATGGCCCTTTTCCCAATCAACCATCGGTGTATCCTTATCCAACCAAGTCATCAAGGATCGATCTGTCTCATCTTGACTTACCCTGATAATATGTATCACATCAGTAGGGCTTCCATCGATGTATCTCTTAGCCATTTATTTATCTAAGGCTATCGGCCAAAGTCTAAGGATATCAGATATCGGCCAAAGTATTGCCGATAAGAGAAATCAAGCAAAGTGTATTTTGTCCTTTTTATAAATTCAATCTTGTTTGAATTGATGATAAAGATACAAAAATTCTAAATTATTATGGTTTAGAAATACAATTATCATTGGCAACTGTGTACCTTATTTTTATTGGGGCATAATGATAGTTTGAATAAACTATGTAATGGTACCTTGACTTTGAAAATAAATTCCTTTATTTAAGCCCATGCTCTGTACTTCTAAAAATATTGACAGTAACATTTTGGATATATTGTTCCATATGTATATTCAATATATTGGTCCATCTTCCTTCATATCCCAAATCGATTGCTTCTAATGATGACTATTTTTCTTTTTAATTTACTTGTCACAATTTGAGACTACTGTGCAACCATTATTTCTCTTTACAATTTATTCATTCAATAGATTAATGGATACTTAGTTATTGTTTGTTGGTATTAGATGTTACTTGGGTGTTTTAAGTATTTCCCTTCTCCTTATAATTCCATCTAATGGTCAAACACTAGAAATATTTTTCATGCATGTAAATCACTATGCTTTAATATCTTGATGTATCTCCACCATTTGGCATTCAAGTCTTATGTGTTTCATGATGAAACGTCTCCTCTTTAGAATGAATGTGCACATATATACACATACACATTAATATACAATAAACTAATAAATTTTGAGCTACTTGTCTAAATTTGAAATAGACTGAATGCATATCTTACTAATATACAATACAATATCCTTAGTTGTTATCTCTGTCTAGATTCATTTTTACTTATCTTTCCTGGTTCTAAGATTATATATACCTCTTTTTCAGGCTAGTAGTATCTATTTTGTTCTCTTGACTTGTTGATGATGGATAAGCAATCATTTTCAAAGATAATGCAGGTCTGTCTATGAGAGGGGCATCATACCTTGATTCACTTGCTCAAGTGATTTTTCTTCCACTATCACACACACACATATACAACCTTCAACTGTATCTAAGAGTTGCTTAGAGAAGGTATATGCATAGGTGATGAACATGCAAATTTTCCTAAGCACTACTGGGAGCTTACCCTGAACAAATGTACTGTTGTGAAAATCATCACAAGTCCATATATCATAGGGTCAAGATCCTAGTAGTGCTTGGTGAAATCTACATGTTTTTCACCTGTGCATATACCTTCTCTGATCAACTCTTATATGCACAAGTGAAGGGTGAATATGCATAGGTAAAGGTTGATCAACTCCAATCTCCTATTTGTAACTATATGTTATCAAAGTAGTTCCATTGAGAATCTTGTCTACTTGAGACATTTGAATTGTTAAAGAAATTGTAGCATCAATCTGTGTCTTGATTATTGTCTTGCAGAAATTGTCCATCAAATTTTATTTTGTTCAATCCGATCTTTATTCATTTGCAATTTGTTTGATATTTTGAAAACATTATTGGCATTTGAATTTTTATTAATTTTCTATTTTTTCCTTAGATCTCTCTATTTATTCATTGTTTGTGTGATTAGAGGCTTCATTTAGCATACATATTTTATTAGAGGCTCCTTCTAGCATACATGTTGGATAAGAGCCTCTTAATTAAAATACTTAATGCATTTTTAGGGCTTGTTGAGCTCCTTTTCTTATTTTAGTGCTAACACTTCTAGTGCCAAGACAACTTTGACTCTTCCTCTTACTATACTAGTGCCAAGAAAGACCATGCCTGACAATATGAACCCATAATAGAATAAGGAGACAATTGCTAGATTGTAGTCTTAGTTCAAAAGAAAAGGTGATAAAAATGTTATTGTCCTGCAAAAATTGTATCGAAGACTTCTAATCACAACAAGTGAGAGACATTATAGGAAACATGGTCACATTGAAGGGGGAAATTATTTTTTTTCCATTGGTGAATGTCGATTTTCAACTGGGGGAACATCAAGGTGTAAATATCAAAGCATAAGGTAATACTCCCATGAAAGAAGATGATCCTGTGATAGAGAACACAATTGAAGATGTTGGTATTGGCACAACTGATCATATTCTAGAGAACACAATTGAAGAAGATGGTACTGGCACAACTGATCAAGATGATGAAGATGATGATACTAGCACATATGGTCATGATGATGAAGATAAAATTGATATACCTATACTTGAAAAGGCATACGAGCCCCTGTACCAAGGCTCCCAAACAACTCTTCTCTCCACTGTATTGTTGTTGGTGAACTTCAAGGTTATGAATGGTTTATCCAAAGTAGCAATCTCACGTATGATAAGGTATATCATTTTTTCATTTTCTATGTTGGCGCATGATTAATATTCTTTATATTAACAAATATTTTATTTTGTCATAGGTTGATAGGTGAGTATTTGTTACCACCATCAAACATTCTACCTCGCTTGTACCGAGAATTATCTACCATTATGAAAGATATTAGAATGGAGTATCAAATAATACATACATATCCCAATGATCATATTATATATCATAAACAACAGGAATTTACGACAGAATGGCCTGATTGTCACATTAGTAGATATTGATCGGATAAAAGAACCAAAAGGGTGTCTCACAAGGTTCTTCAGTATATTCTCATTATTACCATGCATACAATAGAAGTCAATATGACATTATGTGAATGCCTGTGGATGGTTATGATTTTAAGGACATATAAGATACTTGGCCACTCTTTAAATAAGAACCTCATAATCTTAATCTTTCATTGGCAGTGGACAATGTCAATCCATTTTGAGAGATGAGATCAGTTTACTCAGTTTGGCCTAGTTTTGTTATAAACAATAACATTCCTCTTTGGATATCCATAAAGAGGGAACACATAATGTTGGAAATGATTGTACCAGGTATTTTTTCATTTAATAGTCATGTGAATTAATTTATAAACACCGCATCAAAATGGTAATAATATTTATGTAATGTTTATGTCCATTCGAATAGCTAAGTAACAAGTGAAAGATATGAATGTATATATTGAGCCCCTTATTGAAGAGTTGTTGGAGTTATGGAATGGGGTTACTATGTATGACATCTCTAGACCAATAGGACAAATATAATTTTAATTCTATGCAATTCTTGTATGGACAATACATGATGCCCTTGGGCTAACAAATTTTTGCGGTATGTAAAATCGTTAGCACATATTTTTGGTATGTTATAGTGCTAACACATTTTCATTGTATGTTTAAGTTGCACATGATAATTGTAAATATCAAAATTAAGATATTTCATCCAATTATACATGATCTTGTAGGCCTTCAAACAAAGAGAAAATTTGCATGTCCAGTTTGTGGTCCAAAAATGAAATCTCGTCACTCAAAAAGTTTAGGAAAGCGGATGTTCGGTGAGCATAGGAACTTTCTCCACAAAAATTATAAGTATCAAATTACTGAAAAACATCTTTCCAATGGGAAAGAAGAGACAACATAAAATCCATGAATAATGACACCTTACCTATGGATGTTGGAATACAATAGAATAAATTGTCAAGGTAATGTCATTCCATCTGATGGTTTTTGTTCGAAATTTATATTTGGATATTGTCTTTTGTTTACTAATGATGTAATTGATGTTTGTGAAGGTTGTCAAGACATTGATGACCAGCTTCCAAAATGACTAAAAATCTATCCTAGACAATTTATTAATTTTTTGTACTATGAGCACCTCCCAATCGTGCATTTGTTTGATGCTATACATATTAGAAAGAATGTAACAAAGACACTATAGAAAATATTGGATGGAAGACATGAAAAAGACAAAATTGTCAAAAATTTTAATGGCATCCATGAATCAAATCATGCATTTAAGTTTTTCATTGAATCAAATAGCAATGGAGACTAGATTAATACGAGTGCCCTTCCTTGGTTATTAACGCAATAACAAAGTGATGCCATAAAAGAAGCCATACAAAAAACTAAATTTCTCACAGGATTTGCTGTAAACATAAGCAACCTCATATAAAAAAAAGTGATTTTGGGTCAGGGTTGAAAATGTATGATTGGCATACCTTTGTCAAGGTAAGTTATATTCTTCTCTATTTACAATATATTTGTAAGACTTCATGTACTTTTCATTGTATTATTTTATAATATATTAAAAAGATCATTTTATAATTATTGCAGTATATTTTACTTCTCTTTCTCCCACACTACATTGACAACAATGTCAAACAAGTTATATATGATATTGAGAAATACATGAGGTTCAAAGTGTTATTTCTTAAATTTTTTGTAGATATTATATTTGCATCTTGCCTTACTTTTTCTATAATTTTTTGTATAATTTTTTGTAAAGCCTCGTTTATATGTTTTTGCATGTTGAATCTCTTCTAGGTGGTTGTCATCTAAAGAAATTGATAAAAATATATATAAAACATTGGAAGAGAAAAATTCCTCAGCTTATGTATGAAATGCAAAAGTGTCTACCTTCAAATTTCTTCAATGCACAAGACCTCTACCTCATACATCAAGTTGAGGAGATTGAATTGTGTGGACTTGTACCAACTAGGTCAATGTGGATGGTTGAAAGGCACTTGAAATTTTTGAAGGGGTTGATTCGACAAAGAACATGTCCTATGGGTTCTATGGTGGAGGAATATATGGTATACCAGACCATGATGTACGTTAGTGTCATGTCCGAAAATATGCGCCCAAAAATGCAACAACTTTTTTTTAAAAATGATTAAAATAATGTCTTAAAAGATCTTAGTTATGGGTTTACTTAGCATATAAAGTCAAACGTGCAACTACCCAGTGTGTACTAGGTTGCAATAATATAACACTTGTAGGGTCAAGGGGGATCATGTCCTTATGACAACATCCCTCAACCCTGAAAGTAAAATAGTTTAGGTAAGGCGAGTTTACTAGAGGGACTTACACCATTCCAATTAATAATGTGTTTCAAAGATTTATAAAGCCTAAACCATGATTAGAATACCCTTAATTAATCTTACTAATGTTTAGTACTTATTAATTCCAAAAAATATTAATGAATTTCGACTTTACAAGTGATTCCACAAAAATACTATTTTTACAATGGCCAATATACTGGCCACATATATTGGTCTCATAAAAATAACATTATCCACATATATTGGTCTCATAAAAATAACATTATCGGGTTAAATATTATTTCTTTGACTTTCTCATTGTTGGCTAACCTAATTTTATTTTATTTTATTTTGTGTATTAAATTTAATTAGCTATTTTAATTTCAAGACTTAAAAATCTAATTATGAGATTAAAACAAGCAAATGTTGAGTTTTAATTTTTCAATAAATAAAACTAAATTAAATTGTAGTACACTAGGTTTTTTTCGATTCCGGTTCAACCTCTTTTAAAAGTCGATTATAATATTAAGAAAAATAATTATAATGGAATCTCTAAGGGTAACACTTTAAATAGATAAACTAATTAATTTAAAAGACATCGATATATCAATTTAAAATTGCTAATGATA
>MU223733.1:721263-758038 GCA_018584345.1 Thuja plicata | reverse complement strand
GGAACACAAAAAGACCATGGGATGCTCACCTCCCAACCTAGGCCTCTAAGAGGCCACCCCCGAGCTTGGGGAACCAAACAAAGGAGGGTTACAAACATACAACAAACAACAAATGTAAAACAAGAAACACTCACAAAAAACTCCCACCCAAGGCTTTCACAATGGGTCTCTCGATGACTCTAAAATGGGGTGGAGTGGACCAAGTACCCAAGGGGAGAAGGCCAATCCCAAAAGCAATAAACAAAGCCCTCACAAGGCTTATAAAAACTCCATCCTAAAACATTTCCATATTCACCAAGACACCCTTGTGCCCCCATGGCTTCAAGCCAAAATCAACACCCTTATGACCCCCAATAAAAGAACAACAAGGATAGCTTCATGGAGCCCATACTCCATGATTTCTCCCTCTCCTCCTTGAGGAGAGACTCTACACCCAAGGGATGTTAAACTCCTCCACCCCCAAGGCTACTCTTCCCTCCCAAGGGTGAGTGGGCCTTGATACCCCCATTAACAATGACAAAAAACAAAGAAAATATTGCAAGGCAAACTCTTCACAAACAACATTGAAGCAAATCACAAGACATTCATAACCTCAATCTCAACAACATACTAGCATGCTACATCCATTTTCCATTACAACATAAAATAAAAAAGAAGTGAAATGCATGAGGTCCACCAACCTAAGTCCAAGCTATGGCAAGAAGTTTGTTAAAGAGTTCCCTTAAAGCCTAAGTCCTCCTTCTCCCAGCTTCACCAATTCTAGCCAAGTCTCTAAACTAGAAAGTGGGTGTTCAAACTCTCCAACATGGAGAGTCCCCACTAAAAAGGCCACTAGAAACTCATGGGGAAAAGGAAAGCCTCCCATTGCTCTCTCTTCCCTAAGTCTCTTACAGCTTTCTAAAAATGGGTCCAAAAAGGGGAAACTTAAAAAGGTGAGTAAGGTCTTTGCATCAAAATGGAAGATTGGTCTATCCAAGATCAAGCTTCCCAAAAGTTGATTTTCGTCCAACTTGGGAAACTAACTTTTGGAAGGGTCTCTTGGTCAACCAAAGGTTATCCTATGGTTAAAATGACCCTTACCCATAGGTATAACAAGTGGGATACCTTAAAATGACCCTAACACACCCCTAGGAACTTTTCTAACCCCCCAAAAGTCCACTAAAAGAATGCTCACGAAATTCTATTGAAGTGACCACACCTCCAGCTCTCTAATCAAGGAAAAATACATGGGGATCTACTTGGTACTATCTTAGGTAGATGGACACCCAATCCCCTTGTGGACATGTCATGGTCTTAAGTACATTCACAAGTGTCAAGTGACACACAAAAATATTTACACATCACTAGACACATGTCATATCCACTTGGGCATGAACACAAATAAATTAAATATGAAAATACTTTTTAGGAACTAATTTCAACAATCAAACATTTATGTTTACAAATTAAATCACGATACAACAAGGTCCTGTCTCTCATTAGACTCAACCTTGGCTTAACTGAGTTCACATATACCTATGTTTGGTTCCCCAGATTTAAAACCATGGTCTCATACCTGCACACTCAATCCAAGTATCAGTAGTCCAATAAGATACAATAAGCTTCATAAGAAATAAATGATATAGCCCTAATGAAACATCTTCAAACTAAATTTGATCACCTAAGATCATAAGCAATAATAGTTCCAAGTAAGCATATAACAGAAAGTAAAATCCACACTGCATCATAACTCAATTAAATGTCAATTTCTAATAATTGTCATATCACCATTAATCCATCACATAATCATAATATTTTTTTTTTTAAATCAAATGTCTCATAGTGAAAGATTCATAATAGAAACATAATATAGTTCATCATGTGCATAATAAGGTAACATGTATCAAACCTCCTAAATGATCAAATCATGACATAATGTATAAAGTCCATGGTGCATCAAAATATAATATCATATGCTAAATCTATCATAAGTAAAAAAAAATTGGAAAGCTACGATGGGGCTCAGGGTGAGGCCTCATAGTTAGTACCTGATGAGGAAAGGTAGATTGAGGAAAGTGAGAGGTAATTATAAGATTCTATTGTAGTTAATTAATTATTATAAATATTTAATATAATTTATTTCTAAGTGGTCTATTTATTATATATAGTTGCTCGTGAGTGAGCTACACTACATTTGTATATTGAAAACAATCTTGATTGAATGACGGTATGGATTGAACGATCTCAACAAAATGGTTGCTCATTAACATGAGAAGGTGTTGCTTCAATAGTTAAAGAAGCTCATCATAATGGAGATTCAAATTTTACACCAATGGTAATTGATCTAGCATATGGTTTAAGAGGTAGAAAGGTACATATAATTTTATTTATCATGACCCATATTTTTAATATCAACTCACGGATCCATGCAAATAATTTTGACATGTTTGAAAAAATGTAGGTCAAGCACCACAAAGCTATGTACTACCATGACCATAAATTTTGCATCAAAAAGTAGGACAACACAAAGAAAATATGTGATTCTGGGATAAGTGGAGTCTTCTAGGTCTTTAATATTTCTTCTAGAAATGACCTACATCCTTAAGAGTCTAAAAATTGATATTATGACATCTTCGATGATATACTTGAGTGTGACTTTAATTCCTTCAAATTAGTTCTATTCATCATCAAATGGTACATGCTATGACTTAATAAAAATGATCCTAAGAGAACTGTTATTGACCATGACAATGAATTTACAATTATTAATACAATATTTTTTGAGCCAGTTGGAGATGAGCACTGTGTTATTCCAATCCAATGTGAGTAGGTATTTTACTTTGGTATTCCACATAAATGGGGTTGGTCATTTGTTGTTAGACATGATCCAAGAGGAAGACCTGTAAAGTATAATGTGATGGAAGAAGAAGATACTGAAGAAATAGAAGACAAAGTAGATGATGATGATGATGATGATGGCCATGGTGATGAGGATGATGATGATGATGATGATGTTGGCAATGATGATGTTGGCAATGATGATGATGGTCATGATGATGAGATGAATGAAGAAGATGATCAATGACGTAATCAATAAAATGTATGAGGTATTGATTTGTTCATAGAAATTTGTTCCACTTATATATTTTCATGATTAATTTATTTTTTGTTGAAGTCTAATGGAATGGTATAATTAATTCATTGTGTTCAATTCTAATGATGACAAAATAGGTTATTTATGATACACTTGTTTCAAATACGTGTTATGATGCTCTATGTAATTTTTAGCATACATATCATGTAATTTTTAACTAACTTAAGATGAATGATTTACATAAGTAGGAAATTTAACCCCTTTGACGAGGATCCTACATAGTGACATGAATGGAAATGTATAAGTCAATACACCCTATAGAAACAATTCATTATTTTCTTGCTTTCTCTATACCCTTAACATCAACTTTAGGTTGACTTCATCGACATTACTCTTATTTAGAAAAATATATTTCTCCTTCAATTGTATCTCTCATTTGATGGGATGCATGTACCACCAAATAGGTATTTGTCAGATCTGTCTTCCTTGAGTGAGGAAAATGTGGGAATAAAATAAGAAAGTGATACATTTATTCGGTCTACAATAGGGAGATCAACTAGAGGTCAAACGATTAGAAGAAAATTCAATAAACACATGCAATTTTTCCTTGCTAAAGAGAGGTCATGTTCTTATGATGATGAGACAAAAGGAGACATCAAGGTTCCCTTGAGGTACACACATCTTCAAAGAGAATGGGTACCCAAGGAATTACCTCCAATTAACACTAATTTTTGTGTTAACGAGACGATATATCGTATAGCTCCATCGTCATTACATGGTTTGGGCCTATTTTCCATGGATGGCATAAAGGTCAGTTATAACAAATTTTTTGGATTGATGGAGTATGTAGGACCTTGTTACAATTATAATAATTGGATTGAGATAGTTCAATATAAAATAAGTATCCGTAGGTATGCACTGTCAGCAAATTATCTACAATGTAAATAAAATGATCAAAGTAAAAGACTTTCTATGGACATCGACAGAAGGCCAAAATCAATAGGTAACATTGCAGGTTTTATAAATAGTACGCATCCTGGGTCAACTAATAAGTCATCCAATTTTTTTTTGAGGCGCATGAGGGAAATCATGTTTTTGTATGTGTGATAAAATCAATAATTGCAAGGGAAGAGCTGCTAATAGATTACAATTTGAATCACATAGATACAAAGAAAGATACATTCATGGGACTAGTAAGTACTATATATATATATATATATATATATATACCTGCAATTATTAACTCCAATATACAATATACCATTTTATTAATAAGTTTTTTTGCTAAGTCTTCTATTGCTTTCATTACATTGATGTTTTATTAGTTAATCTTTGTCACATGGTGACATGGATATTCCATCAACACATGACAGAGGCAGGGATGTTCCTCCCACCCCTTCTTTTGCGAATGTAAACCTTAGTGTAAAAATTAGTGTAATTATAATTGTACAAAATGTTATATTATTATGTTATTTTCAATAGGGTTTTGGAGTTATTTTGATTGTTTTACTGATATTTATGTCATAAATTGATGCTTATGGAAAGGGAAAAACATCAGTAACAAATGAGAAATTAGTTGTTGATATGGAGGCAACAGTATTATGTGGGATGACATCGCATATAGTGGTGACCCCATAAGCATGGTCCCAAAGAGCCTCAAAAAAGTTAATTAAAAAATTCTTGCCATTGTGGTGGATCCAAATCCAAATTTGGAGACAGAGGTGACAAAAAATAAATTGATACGGAGAGCACGTTGTATAGAAGTAAGCAGCAATGAATTCTTTAGCTATAACAAAAGTTTAATGAAGGTTTATATTTATCACTATTTTATGAATCATGAACTAAAATATGTATGTGTTTTTCTTACATGATTTTTTTAGAACTAGCAGAGTTCCTTGAAGTAAATAATTTGTTCCTAGAAATAGATTGACTAAATCTACGTGGCAGTAAAAAATCATTATTTTGTGCCATATGCTAAATGGGTTGTGGGTCTAGATGGAAAGTTAAGTAGCTCTAGATGATAACATTGTATGGATGATTGTTTTTGTGTTTGACTATAACATTATAGATCAAATTCAATAATCCATTGTGTATATTGATTAGCTCTATATTTAAAAAATAAAATAGAATGTATATATAATTATTTTTCAAGTCATGATGAAGCGCAAATGCCTCCTTTGAGGATGACCATCACTTTGAGATTGTCGACTACAAGGTCGGCAACAAGGAGCATGCACACATCCATGTCTTCTCCGACTAGAGCTGGTAAATCCTTGTTTTTCTATATTTTGTTATGTGTAATTTATGATTTGGTTTATAATTTCTTGGGTGCATTTGATCATAGTCATTGATTAACTTGTTTCATTAACAGATACACCTACACAGGATAGAACAAGGACCAATACTCGTGATAATTTACCATTGTTTCCTGGATCAGCTCATGTTGATAGTACAAGATCCTTGCAGGCGTCATTATTGTTGGCCAAGAAAGATATGATTCCCTTAAAAGTACCTAATCTTCCAAGTAATTAATTTAAAATTGTTATTATTTATAGTGTAATTGTAGTTTACTTATTCATAACTCATTTTGGACTGATGATCCCATGATATTTTTGTAGGAAACAATGTATTTTATGAAAGTCTTTTTGAAATAATATTGAAGCTATTCGGGCCCACCATACATAAATGGTACGTAGATTCATATCATTGCTAGAATATTTTTCCTTTCATCCATTTATTGTACTATATTCAAGGTACGTAGCTTCAGCTAATTTTTTTATCTAACAAATTTAGTTTTTCTTAAAAGGTGGAATGAACAAGCTCCCAAATTAAAAAATCAGCTCATAAAATCTTTAGAGGATCTCTTTGGTCAAAATATTTTTGACAAAGCCAAAATTCTTCATAAATATTACAAACATCTAAAGTGTGTGAGAGACCAATACAGAAGGGCTCTAAAGGTCAACCCAAAGTATGAGTGTCCTCCTACGGTTTCAGAGATGGAGTGGAATGAAATAATTGAAGATGAAAAAGAGAAAAGGCTCAGAGATGAAGGAATTTGACCACCACAAGGAAAAAATAGGTATGTGATAGTATTAATGTAATTATGCACTAATTGGTGATCTTTATATTTATATAATCTAACATATTTCAATATTTTCATATATAGACTACAGGACACATCAAAGGCTACACAATCCAGAAAAGATAAGGTTGGCCAACACCATCTTGGCTCTAGTGGATATATGAAACTTCACGCAGGACTTGTAAGTACCAGTAAATTAAATTTCATATTAAATTTTTAATATAAAATTACAAACAATTTTGTTTAATCAATCAATACATGTAATATTGTGTTACTCCATATGAGCATTGAATTTTTCATTAGTTATCAAGCACACATAATGGATAGTCGGTAATAGAGTCACAAGAAAGATAGTCAGTATAATCACCAAAGTGCAACGTTAATCGAGAGCACTGACCATGCCTAGAGTTAACTGAGTGTAGCAATAACCAAACATACAGACTATACCAATCAGTAGACAACACTGAGATACATAGTATAACTGAACATTAGTATAACCAAGATAAACAGTATAACTGAACAATAGCATAACTGAGATACACAGACTACACCGAGCATCAAGAGACAACATTAACTGAGTGGACCAGAGGCCACATAAATTTTTTTTATAGCACATCATTCTATGTAACAACTTTTTTTCGACCTAGATAACGGTTTACACGATCAAGGAGAGCATTAATTATGGATTTACAACATTATTTGTTTATATATCCTATGTTTAGATGATCAAGGTAAATTATGTACACCATTGATCTTAGGTTAGGGATGTAATTGTAAATCCCTAATTAGGTCATATCGTCTGATATATATATAATGTATAGATGTCATTTTTTGTAATGTATGTTGATCAAGAAATGATCAATTATCTGCCATACTACATACATCAAAGATCATACAAGGGATTTTAAGGACATAGACTACATTGCAGTAATCAATTATCAGAACAAAGGAAAGGCTACCGAGTAGAAGGTATTATCATTCACATTGAGGTGATATGTTTTGTATGTACTTAATGGATCTGTATCAGCATTATTGAGATTTTAAATTTTTCTGATCAAATTTTTGTTACTCTCTAACAATTGTAAAATAGACCCCAAAATCTCTTAACAGAGTAGACTTAACCATCTTTTGTAAATCTCTTAACTAAGTGCACACATACTTTGTGTTGCTAAATCTTCACATGAGGTAGATCTAATCAATCTCATTGTTACTCCTAACAGTGTAAGATCATCAAAAGTGATCATTCTTTCTAAGCTTTAACAGGCTACCTTTATTTCTACAGTAGTAAAATTTTTTGGGTCTCATCCCCACCCCTTTTTTACCTTCTAACAGGGGTTTTCTGCTATACCAAAATACTAGTGTCACGAGTACTTAATTTCATGTATGTGTATTGTTTAATTTACATGCATTTACATTTCAGCAGTGATACTATATGTTTGGTGAATGCATTCTACTTAGTCGGTTATTACAGAACTGGTGGTTACAAATAATTGATTAAAAGGTTTTAAGGGTATTGATTCACCCCTCGCCTCTTAGTACACACTTCTCCATTATCCCAACAACTGGTATCAGAGCTAGTTATCTTGTTTTTAAGGTTTAATCACTGAAGAGAAAAATCTTACAATGGAAAGGTATACACTTGATAAAATTATTGAAAATCATAAGTTACAGTTGCAGATCTATGTCAAACAATACAAGGAAGCTAAAGAGAAACTCATGGAGATGTTGATTAAGAGAAAGGACATGGAACTTCGCTGTCATGAGATTGATTATTATGAAGAACATATTCATGACCCATTTGACACATTTGGATCTGAATTTCGTAGCATATCTGATGCATCTAAAGGAATCATTTTTAAGCTATCTGAGAGAAATCAACAACTTACTGAACAATTGAAAGCACTGCAGATCAGTCAAGATACACAAATGGTTAGAATGGTGGAAGTCTTAAATGATGCAAAGAAAGATGAACAAGAGACAAATGATTGAAACATTACAAGAAAAAGAATATGAGATATTGAGACTTACTGAACATTACTTTGAAATCACCAATCAAGTGGTTGTTATGAATCATGAGGCAAACCGAGTGAATACTAAACTTGCTAGAAGAATATAAGATATTGGTGTATTAAAATAAGAGAATGAAAACCTGAGAAATGAATTGAAGATTTTACAACATAATGAAGTGATTAAGAGATCTGAAGAAAGCACTAAGAGAATGGATGAATTTCTGAACTATCAAAGAAGACTGAACAATGATACCAAATTAGGATATACCGAGCAAGGAGAATCATCAAACCAAGCTGAACAAAGGAATGTATACTCAAGACCAAAGCCTAAGAATCCCTCTTTCCATCACTGTGGAAAACTAGGCCACACGTCAAATGTTCGCAAAAGCAAAGCAAAAGGTATTCCTAGAAACCCTCCTAAAATTAATGGTATTTTCTATAACTGTAATAAACATGGACATCAAGTACATGAGTGTAGATCCAAGTTGAAAAAACCATAGAAGAAACCATACATGGATAAATAATGTCAAAATTGCAACATGCATGGTCATACATCACAAGCATGCAGGAAGAACACAAAGAAAATCTGGAAGCCTAAAGGACAATAAAAGGTAAATCAACTGAGAAGACAAGGCAATTCTTATGCATGAGATTATGATACTTGGAGCAGTTATACAACATGTGGTAAATATAGGTATATAGCATAAAATTGTATGAGACAATGGTGAACCAAGTCTAGGAATTGGTCAAACTCTAGTATGGCATGTTCTCACTGTCACAAAGTTGGTCACTTAAGCAGAGATTGTGCAGACCGAATAAAAACTTATGGAAAAGGAAATATAATTGAATAAATAGTAAGGATCAGAAATCAAATGTGGAGGAGAGAATCAAATGATAATGCAGGACCAAGCACAACATTCGATGACACCTCATCTAATGGATTAGGTGGATCCACCATCTCCAACTGAACAATGTAAGCAGGTATGGAACTATGTTTTGCAATGATATATCTTACATAAATTCCTATATTCATTGTACTTATACCAAATTAGCATGAATCAAGATGCACTATGGTATTATATTTTGATTACTTTGATCTATTTGAGTTGGTTAATATGTTCCAAGTTAGAACTACCAGTTGGTGAAATTGTGAAGAGACAACCGAGTTTCTATGACAACTGAGTATATGGTATACTCACCGAGATGAATTATTGTCAGTGCTAACCAAGCATAATGTTTGTTCACTGAGAAGTTGGTGAAGAGTATTTATTGCATCACCCTAAGTCATTTTCTATAAATTTGATCGATGTGAACTCATTTGGTCACACCACAATCACAAAGAAGAATAGAGAAAAGAGAGAAAAGTTGTAGCGGAGCATTTTTGAGCATTATACAGATATTCAAGAACATTTTGAGCAACATAGAGGTTAGTGATTATGAATTCTTCTATTACCAAGTTATTCAAACACTGTGCAAACAAACCCTAAACTAGAAATCATGACATCTACATCTCAAACTATGAAAGAAAAGATGGAGAAGGATAAAGAGATTGTTTTGGTGAAGAATTCCACTTGCACAGAGCTCCACTATAAGATCCATTCGCAAGTTGCAACCCAACCAGACGATAAAGGTGCATTTTCATTGATCCTACCTAGGGTTTTATTAGTCCAAGATCTGTGTTCCTACATTCACTACAAAATAGGTGAAATATGAGATTTTGATTTGATCTCCACATATCAGACACTATGCATAGATGGGAAGTTGAAATAAGATCATAAACATTTGGAGGTTAAAGGGTTAACTAATGCCCTAAATTTCCTGAATGTATTCAAGACAGAGTGGATCTGTATTTTTTTGAGCCAAGTACATGATGGAAAGCTCTAGCTGGATGATCTCAAGAATATTAAAAAGGATTTTATTCATGTCATGATAGGGTATCCCATATGTGATAAAATAAAATCCCTAAGGCACCCATCAAGAAATTAAATAGAAAAGTTAACAAGAGTCAAATAGGATGGTAGAGGTCTGAAGATCAATTGCATCGGTGATCCTAAACTAATATTCAGAGCATATGTCATCAGATACAAGATATTCCAGTCCAGGAGACTGAACAACGTTGCTTATGGAGATGTTAACATACCTACAAGATTGTTAAGAAAGGAGTACAATATGACCTCGTCGAGCTATTATAGAGGCAATTTGAAGAAAAAATAAAGACCATCAGATCAAAAAAATCTAATACATGTAAGTTTGGTTCACTACTACTATGCACATTCTTCTACTTGCAGAACTTCTTTCCATCCATCAGTACAATAAAGTGGAAGTCAAACCAACCAATTACAATGCAATTCAATGACTACATTACAAGTCTAGGGAAGAAATTTGAACCTATTATGAATGAATATCTTTCTAAGTTCAAAGAAAGGATGGAAAAGAGATCCAAAATACCTATGCAATTAGTGGAAAAATACAAATATGATATATGTTTTGTAGTTGACACCAATACAACTATAATTAAGGTAGTTCAACCAAGGACATCATGGCTACCTCCGTTAGATTATGAATTGGATATTGACATAGCTTCTTAGGCCATTGGAAAACTATTGAATGAGCCTGTTGATAAATCTGCCATGAGATTTGGCACATTTGATGAAGCCCAGACTTGAATCACCATTGTTCTACAAGTTTAAAATATGGGCAGGAAAAAGACTAAAATTATGAAGACCTTCAAGAGAAAATTTACAATCACAAATGAATAATTAGACAAGCCTGTAGATGATACCGAGGAGAATACCTCAATCACTCAAGATGATGAACCTGAACATGATGTTGATTCCACAAAATCAGATGAAGCACAAGATAAGGCACCTAAGGCCAAAAGGGGAAAAAGCACAAAGACTGAGTCTCCACCATAGACCATATCACAATGGGTGACTATGGATTCACCACCTTTGAAGAATGGTTTTGCAAAGATAACATGAACCTAACCAAAGTTTGCATACCAAACAAGAAAACAAAAGGGTACTACTGAGAATCTTGCACTGAGACAAAGGAAGATATATGTAAGGAACAAAGATGACAAGGATGATTTTGATGACAATCCAGATCAATTCACGGTTGTACAGAATAAGATACCTCAGACTATTGATGAAATTACAGAGGTAATCCTAACAACCGGATGATTAGGACATCCAAAGATACATGCATATTCTGATCTAACTACCGAGCACAAGGATAAACATGAAGAAGAAATTATAGGTATGATGATCGACAAATTCAAACAAGTTCCAGTTGAATTTTATTCTTACCTTCCATTAGAGTTATATGATAAGATATCAGTAAGATGGACCTATGCACTTCAAAATGAGAAATCGATGAGAGAGGAAACTCTCAGTCTTATTAAAGATGACTGTACAGTAGAACAGATAAATAATATCATGCAGTAGTATGCCAAGAAATTTCCCAAGAAGGAAAGAGAATTGAATATATTGCAAGGAAATCTGAAGGAAGTGGATATAGAGATCACACAAATATGGAATAAACTATTGAATCCACCAGAGGAAATCAAGGAAACCAAGGAAGAAATAGAGATTGCATCCATAGTCAATATCGAGGGAGATCGACCAAGTATAGAACCAATAGATGTTGATGATGTAGATGTTGATAATGTATTGGATGCAATTGTTAGAATAAATGAGAGGGGGGGAGTGAATCAGTGGCCTCAAAAATAATTCCAATAATTCCAACACTTAAATCACATATATAATACCTCTAGTTATTTTTCAGTCCTAGAAGGTGTATGCCATATGTAATCCTAACCAATATATACTTCTTAGTGAATGTAGTATTTATCTATTTTCTAGACTTTACTGAATAACAGTAAATAAACTTAGTGTTTACCGACTAATCCTATTTTAGTAATGTGTAAAGAAAAACATCAAAGTAATAAACCATATACACATTTGAAACATGGTTTTTTAACATGGAAACCCTATTAAGGGAAAAACCACTTGGGACCAGTAACCCACAATTTTCACTCTTCTAAAGTGAGCTCAGTGAAGAGCCAAACCTGTTAAAGGTTACAAACACACTGTTAAGTGCGACCTTGTTAGAGGATTTAAAACCAATAGTTTATCATTTGACCTAGCATTCACTATACTATCAACATGAAAACCTTTTGATACTCTTGAGTATCTCAATACATTAAGAATCGTTAAATACCACTCGGTTTAGAGATTTTATGAATCAATGGTAAACTGAAACAATAAATGATCTGTTCAATAATCAACTTTAATTTGTAGATTTTGAGATCTATTGTTAGTCCATAATACCTCTCTGATCAATATTCTCTTCAATTCCTTTGCTCCCCTTCTTTCATCTTTCTATTTGGTGAATGTTGTCCTTTGTTGCTCGGTGTCTGCAAAATTCTTGGCTCTGTTCTTTAGCCTGTATGATCAGATCTGCATGAATACTTCTATCTTCACCAGAATTATATTTAGAATTCCTCACTTTCATAATGAATTAATTGTCTCTTTATATAGACATGATTTTACCATTTAGTCTCCTTGTCTTCCTTTTTCTTGGCGTAGATAGCTTCTTGACCTACTAATCTCGCCATGCATTGCTTTAATCTTTAAAGTTTCTATTTAGTTTTATTCCATAGATTTCTCCTTGACAATTGTAAATAAAACTCACTTTAAATCTTTAGTTCAAATGATCAATTAAAACAAAGAAATCAATCAGTTAACTCTAAATATAGCTCCTTCCAGCTAAGTGTTTTGTCATTTTCTCACTCCAGTTGATTTCGGTCATCAATTCTTAGTTTTCTCGATCATTAACTTTAGTTGTCCTTGGGAATCAATTTCAATTTATGCGTGGTGACCACTTTAGTTATGCTCAGTATTGTGGTGCTCGGTATATACTATGATTGCTCGAGGTTCTTTGTCCATCTGTGTGCACTATTCATCAGTGTTTACTGTGACTTGGTGTACACTAACTTTTTATGTTTACCGATAACATAAAATTTATCTCTTTGGTGTCTTGAAGTCTATGACAATATTTATATTAACAATCAGATTATATCAAGTTGACATCAATGACAATACAATACATTAACTGATTCAATGTCTTGCATTTACTTTCTTCATCTCGGTGATCATCCACTTATCATCTTCAAACATTGAGTCTATTATAGTTCATCAATATCTCCCTTTGGCATGATGGAAACATGTTATCAAAAAAATATGAAATATGTCATAACATATCAAACTTATTGTTCTATAACCAATTCAAATATCTAACTCTCAGTAAACTCTTCTAGCTTAGATTTTATTCTTATAGAGTTCTTTCCCTTTCTTCATTCCCTTCAATGGATAGATGTATCAATTTTGTCTTCTGCTTCTGTCTCTCCCTTTCTTGTAGAATGTCTCCTCCCTTTTTTGGATAGATATGTAGTGTTAACTTTTCTCCAATTCTCTCCCGTAGATGGATGTTTGTTTCTTTGAATCTTTCTTGGATCTTTCTCTCCCTTTTACTGATGTTCTTTTCCCTGATAGATATTTAATATGGAAATATTCCTCTCCCTTTGACAACAATGGCAAAAAAATTTTATCTCTCTCCTTTCCATCCGCAATATAGCTTTGTAGTAGCCAACAATATCTCTGGTGTGCGGTTCTGATAAGTACCTTTTTGTATTGATATGTCATTTCATTCCATATTTCTTCTTGCATCAACATGATTGATATTTTGATAATGTGTAGGATGATGCAGCCTCCTAGTCATCTCAGTGACTAGTTGACAAGGGTCTGACCCCTAGTCTCTTCCTTAGGTACTCAAATGTATCTTTTGGCAATGGCTTTGTGAATATGTCTGCTAATTGTTCTTTGGATTGTACATATTCCAGTATCACTTCTTTCTCTTTTAATTGTTCCCTTAAGTAGTGATACTTAATAGAAATGTGCTTTGTTTTAGCATGCATCATAGGGTTCTTTGAAATGTTGATATCACTTGTATTATCACAATAGATAATCACTGGATCAAGGATTTCTATCTTCATACCTTTCAAAAATTGCTTAATCCATGCAATGTTAGAGAAATTTGCAGCAACAACCACATATTCTTCTTCTACTGTTGATTGAGATATGCATACTTGCTTTTTACTTATCCATGTGACAAGTCTGTCACCCATAAAGAATGGTCCTCCTGTTGTGCTCTTTCTATCATCTATGTTTCCAGCCCAATCAACATCAGTATAAACTTGTAGCTCAAATTTTCATTCTTTATTATACCACAAACCATAGTCTTTGATATTCTTTAGATATCTCAGAATTCTTTTAATGACAATCATGTGTGATTCCTTGGGATTAGCATATAATCTTGCAACTATGTCAATTGCATGTGATATATCTAGTCTTTTATGTACAACATACATTGGTTTTCCAATCATAGATCTATATAAGGTCTAATTCACCTCAGTTTTCTTGTCTTCCTTTTTCAGTTTTCATCTGGTTGCCATAGGTGTTCCAACTAGTTTGGAGTCCTCCATTTTGAATATCTTCAGAACTTCTTTGATGTATTTGGATTGTGTGATGTAGATGTCTGCATCCTACTTTAGAATCTGTAGACCAAGAAAAAATTTGATCTCTCCAAACATTGACATCTCAAAATCTTTTCTCATTTAATTAGAAAATGATTTGCATAGAATAACATTACCTCTAAATATGATATCATCAACAAATATCTCAGCAATTAGAATTTTATCATTAGTATCTCCTTTCAAATATAGATTACTGTTATCACTTGTCCTTACAAATCCAATACTAATGAGATAAGAGTGAATTCTTTCATACCATTCTCTCAGTGCTTGTTTCAATCCATACAAGGCTTTATGTAGTCTACAAACCATGTTCCTCTTGTTAGGATCAACAAACCCTTCAGGTTGTTCAATGCATACCTCTTCTTCTAGTACTCCATTCAGAAATGCAGATTTTACATCCATTTGGTATAACTTGAATCCTTTAAAAGAAGCATAAGAAAGTAGAGTTCTTACTCCTTCTAGTCTAGCAATGGGTGCAAAGGTTTCTCCGTAGTCAATACCTTCTTCTTGTACATAACCTTTGCATACCAATTTTTCTTTGTTCCTTGTGACTTCTCCATTCTCATTCAGTTTGTTTCTAAATATCCATTTGGTACTAGTGACATTTTTTTCATTCAGTCTTGTTACTAATGTCCATGTTTTTTTCTTATCAATCTGCTCAATCTCTTCATTCATTGCACCAACCCATTCTTGATTCTCAAGTTCATTATTAATAGATTTAGGCTCAAAATCACAAATCAAACATCTAGTATTTAGTGACTTACTTCTTGTTCTCATTCTAACTCTTTTGTCTCCAATGATTTGGTCTTGTGGATGGTGTCTTCTGACATACTTAGCAAGTATAGGTTTAGATATGTTTTCATCATTTTGATCATCATCTTGACCTAAATTTTTATCTTCATCGCTTGATTCATTATTGTGAGCATTTTGTTGATTTTCGGTGTGTGCAGCCTATTGCTCAATTGCATTGTTTTGTCGCTTGGTAGTGTTACACATTTGCTCGAGTAGAGTGTTAGGTTCTTCATTGTAGACAAATTTGTCATAATCTCCTGGTTCCTTTATGCTTTCCTCATCATTTTTCTCAAAAAATTCATCCACTTTAATATTTTCACTTTCAATGATTTTGTTAGAGGATTTGTTAAGACATTTATAAGCTTTGCTTTTGGTAGATTATCCTAGAAATATTCCTTCATCACTTTTGGAGTCAAGTTTCCCATTTATATCATCTTTCAATATATAGCATTGACTTCCAAAAATTCTAAAGTAACTTACGTTTGGTGTGTATCCATACCATAGCTCATAAAGTGTCTTATTGGTGTCTTTCTTCAATTGAACTTAGTTTAGTGTATAGACAATTGTACTTACAGCTTCTCTCCATAACATTTGTGTGATGCATTTTTCATTCATCAATGTTCTGGCACAATCAACAATGGATCTATTCCTCCTTTCAACAATCTCATTTTGTTGTGGTGTTCTCAGTGCAGAAACCTGTCTTGTAATTCCATGCTCATTACAAAAGTTAGTGAATTCATCAGAAATAAATTCTCCTCCTCTATCTGATCTTAGACATTTTAGTTCCTTTCCACTTTTTTTTTTCAACTATATATTTATACCATTTGAACATGTTAAATGCTTCAGATTTCTCTTTTAAGAACATGATAGTCATCATTCTAGAATAATCATCAACAAATAGAATGAAGTATCTATCACCATAATAGCTCTTTGTTCTCATTGGTCCACATAGGTCAGTATGGACTAACTCTAGAATAACATTAGATTTGTATATTTTTCTCTTGAAACTAGACTTTTTCATTTTTCCTTTTTGATAATTCTTGCACATGACATGGTCGAGTTTTAACATACTCGGTAAGCCTCTTAATTTTTTTTTCTTTCTTATCTTAACCATGTTGTCAAAATTCACATAATATAACCTTTTATGCCACAACCAAATGTCCTCATGTCTAGCCAATAAACAAGTGGTCTTAATATCATCAAGATAGAATAGATTACCTTTTGTTTCTTCGCCAGTACTGATCAACCTTCCTGTTTCATTATAGATCTTTTCCTTTTTGTTCTCAAATGCAATTCGGTGTCCTATGTTATTCAGTTGTGAAACACTCAATAGATTATAGTTCGGTCCTTTCACCCAATATGCATTTTCACATCTGATTAGATTATTCAACATGATGGTTCCTTTTCCTTCAACTAGACAAGGTGAGTCATTATCCATCCTAACTGATCCACCATTATAATATTCAAAAGTTTCAAACTTTTCCTTATCTCTAGTCATGTGGTGAGTACAGCCACTATCAATAATCCAAACATCATTTTTTCTAACTTTAAATAGTAGTGCAGTTTCAACATACCTTTCTTATTTGTTTGAATCATCCTTCATAGCAAAAAATACTACCTCAACATCAACATCAGATTCAGTGTTAGTATTTTCAGCTTTGTTCTCAACCAGGTAACAAGCCTTCTTGCCTTTATCCTTATAGTCTCGGTTATCTCTTCTGTCAGAGTGTCAGTTTCTTCAGTAGTCTTGTTCATCACTTCTATAAAAAATCTTTTCATAAGATCTGTCATTGTTTCTTTCATCTTTTCTCTTTTTACGGAATCTAGAAGCAAAGTGTCCAATTTCTTTGCAATTAAAAAAGACCAATGGTAATTTACCTTTGTATCTACCTTTGCCTCTTTGCAATCTTCTAGCCATTAGTGCTTCAATTTCATCATGTTATTTTTCATGACTATCACTTTCATTATCATTTCTCATAGTGTGTTTATGACTTAATTTACTTAATTTCAGAGAAGATTTGAATGCAGACTCAATAGTTGGTAAGAAACTATTGTCAAATTTAATCATCTCAAATGAAATAAGTCTACCAATCAAACTATCAAGAGTAACATTTTTATTAGCTACTGCTCCTATTTCTTGAATTGCAGATACTCTAATAGCATAAATAGGTAGTGAGGTTCTCATAATTTTACTTACCACTATTTCTTCCTCAAGTACACCTCCTACTCCTCAGATAGAATTAACAACTTCTTTGTTTCTTCTACTGTACTGAGTGATGTTCTCTCCTTATTTCATTCTTAGGTCATCAAACTTTCCTCTTAGGCTTTCAGCCTTAGCTCTCAGTACATTTGTATCTCCTCCATGTACTAGCTTGATTTTGTCCCACATTTTCTTTGCAGTGGTGCATGATTTGACATCTTCAAATTCAGCATCGGGTAGTGAAGAAGCAAGTTCTATCATTATAGAGTTGTGTTCACGTTTATCTCTCAATTGATCAACAGTCAAAGGTCATATCGGTGCAACATATTCAGTATCTAAGTATTGTGTGACATCATTTCCAATACCTGATAGGTGGAGTCTTATCATTATTTTCCATGATGCAAAGTTGTCCTTGTTCAACTTAGGCACATCCCTTTTACTCATCTTGTGATCTTTAGCTTGAGTCTTTAAACTCTCTTCCAAGCAACCTGGCTCTGATACCAATTGTTAGAATAAATGAGAGGGGGGGTGAATCAATGGCCTCAAAAATAATTCCAATAATTCCAACCAAAACTTATATCACATATATAATACTTCTAGTTATCTTTCAATCCTACAAGATGTATGCCTTATATAATTCTAACCAATATATACTGCTCGGTGAATATATTGTTTATCTTTTTTCTAGCCTTTACCAAGTAGTAGTAAATAAACTTAGTGTTTACCAACCAATCCTATTTTATTTATGTGTAAAGAAAAACATCAAAGTAATGAACGATATACACATTTGACACATGGATTTTTAACGTGGAAACCCTATTAAGGGAAAAACAACTTGGGACCGGCAACCTAAAATTTTCACTCTTCTGAAGTTAGCTCAGTGAAGAGCCAACCCTGTCAAAGGTTACAAACAAACTATTAAGTGTGACCTTGTTAGAGGATTTAAAACTAACAGTTTATCATTTGACCTAGAATTCACTATGTTGTCAACATGAAAACCTTTTAATACTCTTAAATATCTCAATACATTAAGGATGGTTAAATTGGTTAAGAGATTTTCTGAATCAATGGTTAAACTGAAATAGTAAATGATCTATTCAACAATAAAACTTTAACTTGCATATTTTTAGATCTATTGTTAGTCCATAATACCTCTCTGATAAATACTCTCTTCAATTCCTTTTCTCCCATTCTTTCTTCTTTCTTCTTGGTTAATGTTGTGTCCTTTGTTGCTCGGTGTCTACAGAATTCTTGGCTCCATTCTTTATCTTGTATGATCATATTTGCATGAATACTTCTATCTTCACCATAATTATATTCAGCATCCCTCACTTTCATGATGAATTACTTGTCTCTTTATAAAGACATGATTTTACCATTTAATCTCCTTGTCTTCCTTGTTCCTGACATAGATAGCTTCTTGATCCACTAATCTCGCCATGCATTGCTTTAATCATCAAAGCTTTGCTTTAGTTTTATTCCATAGATTTCTCCTTGACAACTATGAATAAAATTTCTTTAAATCTTTTGTTCAACTGATCGATGAAAACAAAGCAATCAATCAGTTAACTCTAAGTATAGCTCCTGCCAGTTAGGTGTTTTGTCATTTTCTCACTCCAGTTGATTTCGATCATCAATTCTTAGTTTTCTCGGTCATTGACTTCAGTTGTCCTCAGGCATCAACTTCAATTTATTCTTGGTGATCACTTCAGTTATGCTTGGTGTTGTGGTGCTCAGTATACACTATGACTGCTCGAAGTTCTCTATCTGTTGGTGTGCATTGCCTGTCGATGTTTACTGTCACTCGGTGTACACTAGATTTTGATGTTTAACGATAACATAAACTTTATCTCTTTGGTTTCTTGAAGTCTATAAAAATATTTATATTACCAATTAGATTATATCACGTTGACATAAATGATAATACAATACATTAACTGATTTAATGTCTTGCATTTACTTTATGTGGCTCAGTGATCATCAACTTATCATATTCAAACATTTAATCAGTTATAGTTCATCAAGAATTCCTCAACTATTGACTAATATGAGTCACCTAGAGATCACAATAAATGACATAACTGAAGATGATCCTGATGTTAAGGCCAAAGAAGATGAGATAATCAGAGCAACTGAGACCATGAATGAACAAGACACATCAGAGGTCACCCGAGTAAATGTACCATGCTAGTTACCTATTTTAGTACAAGCTATTGAAATAGATAGTGAAGCACGGAAGAAGACACTCGAGAAGGTTATAGACACAAATGAAGACAAGGGTGATAATCAAGGTAAACAAGCTGAGCATAGTAGTGGAACAACACAAGGTTATGCACCCAAAGATACCACTGATGCAGAAGAGAAAGGTGAAGGTAATACAAACAACATAGATAATATAGTAGATACTTCTACTATAGACACAAGGTCAGTTATTGAAGCACGTCACCAAGTCATCACACTGAGTATCGAGCAAGAAAAGCCTGAAATAGAGAAAAAGGCTCAATTAGCATTAACTTTATCTTCTTCACCTAGTGTCCAAGGAAAGAAGAAGAAGAAGAATAAGAAAGGAAGCAAGGACGCACTTACTTTAGATGAAATCATAGAGATTCCAGCATGGGATCCAAGGAAACTCAATCTGGAAACATTGAAGAAATATGGTGAATTATTCACCAAAAAAGTAGCACAAGATAAATTAAGGCAAGAACATAAGAATGTACAAGCACTAGAAGCTGCCAAAGAGAGTCTACAACAAGTTTATCCTAACTTAGACATCAATGAATCAACCCACATCATTGATCAACTTACACTACTCACCAAGGCAATTAACGAACCTAACATTGATGTTGAGTATAAATAGGAAGAGCGAGCAGAGAAGAAGATACAATACAAGGTCACAAAGAAGATCAGCCAGGAAGTGGCAATACACAAGGTAACTTTGACTGAATTTGTATGTGGTTTAGAAACTATCATATCTAAAGCTATTACAATTCTACATCAGTTATGCACTCTAGATCATTTCACTGTCAAGATTAGTGAAAATCTAAAGAAGATCGATCAAGATCTAAAAGATAGTGCAAATATTCTATCAACCGAGAAACATGCATTGAAGATGCATTACACCAAGGTACTTCAAAATCAGCAGTTGAGACTAGACTTAAAGAAAGAAGAGGATCAAATCAGAGAACAAGGAACTGAGATACATGAAACATTACTACCACATTTGGTTATGATGTAGAAACACGTGACATTGGCAAAGAATTTGATTTACACCCCAGATCTGTCAGTGACAAAAAGCATATATGATGTGCATGCTTAGTTAAACTTAGAGATACTAACCCTCAAGCATTTAAAAGAGGTATGGGAGAAGCTACTAGAAAATCTGAAGAATGCCCATCCTAATATTTTTGACAAACTGTAAGTTATATTCCTTTTGTCATTATTTTCAAAAAAGGGGGAAACATATGTATATAAGTATAGTAAAGGGGGATACTATAATCACAAGGATTTCATATACATATACCGAGCATGTACAAAGGGGGAGTCACTATGTATAGTATTTTGAACAGAAATAAGTTTTTGATACTAATTCCAAAGGGGGAGAATGTTACTCCATATGAGCATTGAAGTTTTCATTAGTTATCAAGAACACATAATGGACAGTCAGTAACAGAGTCACAAAAAAGATAGTTGGTATAATCACTGAAGTGTAGAGTTAACCAAGAGCATTGATCACACCTAGAGTTAACCAAGTGCGGTGATAACCAAACAAATAGACTATACCAAGCAGTAGATAACATTGAGATACATAGTATAACCGAACAACAGTATAACCGAGATACACAGACTACACCAAGCACCAAGAGAAAACATTAATCGAGTGGACCAGAGGCCACATAAAATTTTTTTATGGCACATCATTCTATGTAACAAATTTTTGTTGACCTAGATAATGGTGTACACGATCGAGGAGAGAATTAATTACAAATTTACAACATTAATTGTTTATATCTCCTATGTTTAGATGATCAATGTAAATTATGTACACCATTGATCTTAGGTTAGGGATATAATTGTAAAGCCCTAATTAGGTCATATTATTTGATATATATATATATAATGTATAAATGTCATTTTTTGTAATGTATGTTGATCAAGCAATGATCAAGTAGCCACCATACTATAGACATCAAAGATCAGACAAGCGATTTTAAGGACAAAGACTACATTGCAGTAATCAGTTATCATAATAGATGCAAGGCTACCGAGCAGAATAGAGTAAAAGGTATTATCATTCACATTGAGGTGATATGTTTTGTATGTACTTAATGGATCTGTCTCACCAATATTGAGATTGTATATGTTTCAGATCAATTTTTTTTACTCTCTAACAATTGTAATAGACCCCAAAATCTCTTAACATAGTAGACTTAACCATCTTTTGTAAATCTCTTAACTGAGTGCACACATTCTTTGTATTGCTAAATCCTCACATGAGGTAGATCTAATTGATCTCATTGTTACTCCTAATAGGGTAAGATCATCATAAGTTATCATTCTTTGTAAGCTTTAATAGGCTACTTTATTTCTGCAATAGTAAAGTTTTGTGGGTCTCATCCCCACTGCAGTTTTTACCTTGTAATAGAGATTTTTGCGATACCAAAACACTAGCACATCATGAGTACTTAATTTTGTGTATGTATATTGTTTACTTTATATTCATTTACATTTTAGTAGTGATACTATATGTTTGGTGAATGCATTCTACTCAGTCGTTTATTACAGAACTAGTGGTTACAAAGAATTGATTAAAAAAATTTAAGGGTACTAATTCACCCCTCCCCTCTCAGTACACACCTCTCCATTAACCCAACATATTGATGATATTAAGACAAAAAATTAGGGCTTTGAATTCAATGTAGCACCCATGGAAGAAGACAAACAAATATGCTTCAAGCAAGGATATAAAGTCGTGGTTGCATGCCACCGCATAGAATCTTGTGGCCAAAGTAAATATTTTGGTGCACCGGTTCACACATAGATAAATATGCCTAATGAAAAATAATTCAAATTGAATACTTGAGAAACAATCTATTTGATGTTAATTCCAAACATAAATTGACTATTTTTTTTTATAAAGAAAATAATGATTAAAATGTGCATGACATTTCACTACATCCTTCTAATCCTATCACAGAACCTACACATGACGAAGGCCCTGATGTGCATCACAATCATGGAGGTATTAATTTTCTATTGAAAATTAATTATGTAAATATTAATACGGTTTAACATCTTAAATTGCAATTGGTGTAGCCTCTTTGTGAATATTTTAGAGCATGCAGAACATCACGGTGACAAAGTGGAGCATGATCTTAGTGTTCAACATGTTGAGGTTGGGGCTGAAAAAAATGTGAATGTAGATGATGTGGCACTATCAGGTAAAGAAAAATCCATTTTATTTTCTTTTGATTAATTAAATACTTTTAACATTAATAAAAAAATATTGTGAATTTAACCCATTTATTTGTTATTGCACTGGACCCCCCTTTGGTGCATCAGCCTCGTGCTCCAAAAAAGATGAGGAGACATCATGTCATAAGATTAGAACCAAAAGATGAGGAGAATGCCAAAGATATTGATGTTATTATTAATATATTCCTTTCAAAATAAAAGAAAAAAATAAAAAATAAATGATTGTTATAAACCTTGTTTGATAATGCAAGAACCTTGTCTTAATGAATAAGTTGATGAATTATTGATGAATGTTGCATACTAATGAATTTTATGTCATGTTAATGAATTTTATGTGATTACAATTATTGAATGTTATAGTGTGTAAATCGATGAATATTGAACGAATGAAATATGTACTTAGATGTTAATGGGGAATTTAGAGTGATTATAGGGGGGAGGGGACAAATGAGCTTGCACCTTCACATGGTTTGCCTTATCAAGTAGATAATATTAAAGTATTCTTGAAACTAAGTGAAGCTCAAGCTAAACCAATCAACACCTACCCATTTAGTTTTGAAAGTTGGAGTTGTTCATTTTTCCATCATTTTGGATATTATGCACAAAGCCTTGAAGACTTGTAATCAAAACAGCTAGGAAACATAAAATTTTCTAATGTGTCTCATCTAGGCATGCCCATATTCTCTTATTGTTGATGATGTTGAAGATTAGGTTGGAGAATGCAGCTATGAAGAAATAAAGGAAAGTAAAAATAAAACATATTCATCCTTGATATAGTTGACTATCCTCATTTCTACATTTCTATATAGTATTCGTACTATCCATTGTGAATTTGCACATATTTTTTATATCACCATGTCCATATTGACTCAAAATTTAAATTTTATCCTTGATTGTCTCATCAAGGGTGCCCTGGAGCATATGGGGCTGCCCAGTCCACCCCCTACATTGGGAGGAACCTTTACATGATATATTGAGCCCAAATTTGAAATGGATATTGGTCTTTTGATTTTTAGAGGGATTTAAATTCCTTGTCATCATTCATTAATATTTGAGCCACAAAAATGGCTAGGAGGTATAATTATAAGGATACCTACCTCATATTATGATCCATCATCTTAAATGATCAATTGGTTTCTAATTTACATTGTTTAAACATTTATTTCTTTTACTGCTTTGTGCATAAGTGTCATAACCTTGAGCCTTGCATATAACATACCTATCAAAATAAGTTGTAGACTCCTTTAAAGGTGTTGATACTGAGTCCTATATTATATTCCATAGGAATGTATATGATACCTCTATACCCACTAATTAAATACCTACTATTATTGAGAATCCCTCTTCATATTCTTCTCATGATGAGGATGAATGCTTAAGAGTGTCTCCTACCTAAGTGTAAAAAATTTCCCATGAATTTGAAAATCTTGAGAAATGGTTAGGTTAAAACATTATAATAGTGAGGAAATCCCCTTAGTAGAAGGATTAAGCTCATTCACAATTATGATCATGGTATTTATTTATTGTGTGTCATATGTTATTTTATTTATGATAATCTTAAGAAGTTATGAAATTTTTTACTCAAAATCTTAATATTTCTAATCCGAATACCAATTTTGAGAATGTCATTCCTATTCCAATTCCCTTACCTAATGTTCCTACATATAATCCATCTATCATGGCTACATCTATCCAAAAATTTGATCCTACACATGTTAGTCTTGGTAATATTCCTAATCCTATCATCCCTCCTATGTTCCATGTATTTTGCAACCGTCATCCATAACTACTTACCATAATGTCTCACCTTCATATTAAAATGATCCCTCCATTTCCTATAATATTCTAGACCCTTCATTATCTAATATTTTCAATACCAACGTATCCATCAAAGCCACCATTAACAACCTTTCCCAAAGTGTTTCATCCCTACAACAACAACTTGCTTCCATAACTCAATCTGAATTCAATATTCCTACTTGTGTCACTTCTATCCCTCTCTCCCAATATATCATTCATGTCATTATCCCTCAATACATGGAAATACCTCACTTGTATATTTTACCATCCTAAAAAGTTAGCACCCATAATTGGATGTCTTTTAGGACCTATTAGACCCCATTTTGGTGATTTTGAGATCTGAATATCTTTATGCTTGATTCTCGCATCTATCATGTTCTTCCTCCGTAGTTTATCATACTTCCCTAGATGCAGGAAATATTTGAGAAAAGAAATGCTTGGAAAAGACCATCTAGATCTTCCTAGTCCTAGAAAAGGTCATCTAGGTCAACCTTGTCATAGATCATTATTCTTGATTTAGCTCCAGGCCCAATACGGGGGTTTTTATCCCAAACCTTTAATTGATGTTGGCCTATATAGTATTGAATCCCAAAATCAGTATAAAAGGACATCAAGGACTCTCATTTTGACATCCATAATATATACACACTAGGTGATTTCAAGTAAGTCAAGTTCTCAAGCAATTCAAGTTGTGAAATTAAAATAATGGGTTCAATATTTGTAGAGAAGCATCCAATTCAAGATCTCGAAGTCTCCATTTCTTTAAGATCCATTCAAGCAAAGTAAATCTTCAGTCATTGATACAAAATTTTCTCTCATGATTTCCAAGTAGAGGAATTCACAAGCAAGCAAGAGGATACATGCCTCTATCCTTCTTCTCTCTCCTTCTCCATTGAGGTTATCATTCATTTAAGATCTAGGATTTTCAAGTGTAGATCCATGCATTTATGAAGACATCCTTGATTCTACATCACAAGCATACACATACAAGCATCTTCATGGGTTTGAGGGATCTCATTATCCATCCATGAGGGTTTTACATACAAGGTGAATAATAACATTCATATTGTTTACATTTTCTTTCCTTTATTCAATCTCTTTTCCATTTCAAGGTTGATTCCTATACATGGGTTTGATAAAGTCAAGCCCCTTTCCATAACCTTTTCCCCCTTTTCTATGTGTGCAGGAATAGTTAATGCAGTTTTGGATGTAAATTTAGGAATATTAGATATAGTCACAAAAACCCTAAAAATATAGTTAGATTTGGAGTTGAAAGGACTAGGTCAAAATTTTGGAACATTCTTCACAACAAGGTCATCCAGGTTGACCTTGTCCTAAGAGGATGAGATTTTCACACAAAGTAGTTACAAACATCAAAAGCCAAGATTTGGAGTTTAACCAAATTCTAACACTTCTGTGATAGTCAAAATTACATCTGAAGGTTCATTTTCATCTTCTTTCTTCAAGGTGGGTCCATTCTTACTATTTGTTTCCTCGCACTTACTTGTACCTATCAGATCTAATATTATATGCTAGTAATTTATCATTTCTCTATCAATCTTTTCAATTTTACATATCATATCATCATTATCCCTACTTCATTGAGAGAAAGAAATCCCAATTCCCCACTCTCACTTAGATATTTCATTAGCACCCCTTTTCCATTTTAGGTTTTTCTAATCTCATTTTTTTGATGATGGGCCATTGGGAGAACACTTCCCCCAATGTATTTTATAATTTGGTGAGTGATCTTCTTCCTAGCATTGCTCACCATTTTATATTGTACATTTTGTTGAACCTGCCTTATGACATTTCCTCTTTTGATTTGGTGTTAGATCCTCATTTTATACATTTAGAAATCTAGATCTACTTTTTATAAATTATCTTAGTTACTATTTATATCACATATCTACTATATTTTATGCATCTAAATATCTAGATCTTCATTGCATGTTTTTCATTTTCATAATCAAATATCCTTGTGAATGCTTTGTATTAATGTTTGAATTTGATTTCATATTTCCTTCAAATCTCATAATTGCATTGAATTTATTTTTCCTTTCATTACCTTGTGCATGAGTGTTATAACTTTGAGTCCAACCTATATCTTTTTAGTTAGAAGAATCCATAGACTTATGGGTTCCTTTGATCCTGATCCCTCCTTCTTTCCTAGGAATATTGATGAGAATAACATGCACCTTAATGAGATCAATCCTACCACAGAGAACCACTCTTCTCATTATTCTCATGATGAAGATGAAGCCTTAAGAGTTCCTCCTATCCAATACCAAAAATTTTCCCATGACTTTGATAATTTTGAACAATGGTTAGGCCATCAAGAAAACTCTAATCCCAAGCCTCTATTCATTGTAGAAAGCTTAAGGAAACTCATTCATAATGATTAACATGGTGTTAACCCCTTGCATATAATTTCACATCTCATTGATACCAATATCAACCCTATTAAGGATTTTTCTCAAGAGTTAGGCTTCATTCCACTTACTACAAATGTTGAAACCTCCTTGCCTATTCCTACTTCTATACCTAGTGTATCCACTTATACTCCATCTATCATAAAAAATTCAATTCAAAATCTCAATCCTACACATGTGATTCTTCCTAATACTATTCTTCATTCTATTCCTTCAAGTGTGCCATGTGTTTCATTGCCTTCATCCATGTCTACTAACCATAGTCCCCTTTTTGTCACCCCATGCATCACCCTTTTATCCTATGGTTGTTCCAAGTGTATCCTATGTGGCCTCCACATAGAATCCACCTCATCCAATCCCCTTCGCCTCCCTCTAAAATATATAAATAGAGCCTCTCCCTTTGCATTTTGATCCATCATTCATTTTTTGTATAGTTATTATGCTAGTTTGTTATCAAGTGCATTCTTATCATGCTCAACTAGTTCTAGATTTCTTAAAGAATTTTAGTAATCTTCATATCCATGTTCATGTTAGTTTAATGTTGCATCATAGATTTTTTTTTCATATCACTTCCATCATTTAGGAGGCCTTCTTTAAAGCACTTGGAGATCATTATATTGTGTTTGGAGACCATATCACCACAAAATATCAAATAGTAAATTAAAAATGCTGGGGTGCACTTGTTTCGCTCATTTGAGATTGTGGAGAAATATTCTTGTGTCATGTTTTTTTCAAAATTTTCATGCATATTTGATATATTTTAATGCTAACCCACTAATCTTTACATGTTTGAGCTTGTTACACACAGGCAGGTTTCTTCATCGATAGGTGTTAAAGAAAAAGTTCATGACTTCATTGGTATATTTAAGCATTTTCATGCTCAGACTTCTTATCTTATGCCTGATATTGATATGAAACACATTTTTATTAGTAATTTGAAAAAATACATTAGAGATAAGATACTTCTTTCTAAATTATCCTCTTTTCCTTAATTGTGTGCAGTTCTTCATAATTATCAACTTCAAGTGATTCAATTTGAGAGCACCACTATAATGGCTCTTGTTCCCATTGATAAGAGTGATGTTTCTTCCAACAATTACAAAAAATTTCAGAATTTTAAAAACTTCATCAAAATCAACAACTCATCCAACAATGTTGATGAACAAGTGGCAGTAACATCCAATGGTATGGCTCCTTTGGACCATCTATTTTTAAACCTGCTTGTAATTACACTAATCTTTCTTAATCTTTGCATAGTAGGATAATGAAGTTAATTGATGATAATGTGTTAACATTTCCTCCTATAAAATCTATTGACACATCCAAACATTTGTACAAATCCTTTGATGCCAATTTTCTTCCAATACCGTCAGTAGCCCAGTCATGATACTGAAAATTGGTATCATTTTAAAAATTTTATCCAAGATCTTGTTGATTCTAAACATATATCTATTGAAGGTGACCATGATCATAGAAGTAAATCTATAGCACATCCCAACCAAAATTTTCAAATCTACACCAATCCTTTTCCATCTCATTCAACCAATACCATTACCCAACCTTATTCTTCTTCTATATGCATTGACTATGACACCAACATTAATGAATTAAATCATGTTGTCAACCAAATTGTGAAAGTAAAAATTAAACCTCCATATAAGTCTTACATTACCTTTTATCCTACTAAGACAATTAAAGAACCTAATGGTCCCCTCAACATTCTCTCAAGGGTTGGTAACCTTCCTTCCCATAGTGTCCTTATTGATCCCACTTTCATGGTGAATGTGATAACTAAATTACATCTTTATAGAAAATTATTGCAACGTGATTTCTATGATAGATCCAATATTATAATCCAAACTTGAAATGGTTTCCTTTATCTTTCCCATGGTTTCATTCCATTTCCTGTCAAAGTTGGTGGTAAACATGTAGATGTTACCTTCACTATCATCTCAATTTTTTCTCCATTTCAAGTCAAACTTGGTCTTCCTTGGCTTACCTCCCTGAAATTCATGGCTTCTCCTATTCATAAATATCTTAAATTTTTTCATAATATAGAAATCATGACTTGTAATCATAGTCTTTACCAGCCTTTATTTCCTCGAGACTTAGTTGAACTTGATTTATTTTGGCCTTCTAGGGATCAATCAACTCAAACCCATCTTGACAATCTCTTTTGATCATACCAAGCTTACAAGGTCCAAAATATTTGTGAGCTTAGAAAACCTAAGGATGTTCCATCTCTTTGCCCTGGATATGGACTTCTACCTACACCACCTACACCTCATATTTATCCTTTTGTTCCACCTCCTATTTCTTATAAACATCCCCCTCCATTATTCTCTCAACTTAGTGTAGTTCCTTCTTCTCTCCCCCCTAAAGAAGAAAAGGACCCAATGTTTATTGATCTTAGCCCAAACCAAAATTCTAGAAAAACCAAACAAAACCATCATGCTCATGACCTCTTTCATAAGTATCATGCTAGAGAAAGTTCTTCTCAAAATATTGCTTCTCCTCATACACCTACTCATGCTTAACTTCCCTTTGACCAACCCATGCTTGAGCCAATGATGGAAGTGAATTTAAACAAGATCAAAATGAAGAAACATGAAAATTCTATTTGTATCTTATATTCAATTACAATTAATTTTTATGAAAAAGATACTCTTGATGATGATGATGTTGATGATAAAAATGATATTCATGCTAGTAATTCTGATGATATGTATGAGACTATTGATATAGATCATGATTTACTAGCTATGCTTCACAATAGTTATCTATCACTCCTAGTGACAAATAAAGTGACTTATCTCTGTAGCATGGTAATTGTTTTTAAATGGCTATTGTTCCCTCTATCATGCTTTATTTTTCTCCTCTTGCAAGTTTCTCACCTTCTCTAAACATTATACATTGAGATGGGGGGAAAGCAATGTTAGAATAGGAAAAACCCTATTCTCCCAAGAACACCTGCATGCATAACCTGTTACATGGAGGAAGTGAAGAACAGAAGATAAGAGAAAACTATGGAGGCCAAAAATCTAGAGGAGACATCGTATGCAAAAGAAAACAATATATTAACAATATGTTTCTAGCTATTACAATCAGATGTGAAAAAATCCTTATGAAAAACAAAGAGGTGAATCCTTATAAAAGGAATCATGAAACCCTAAAGGGGAAACCCTAAAGAATAATAAGATGCCTAAGTTTAACTTAAGCATAGAGTATAATAGACTAATAATTAAATAAATTAATTATTAGCTATAATATGACAACTCTAACACCCCCCCTTAAGTGTAACTTAGGGAGAAGCTAAACAGCTAAAGACTAAAAGATGCATCAAAACAAAATGCATGAAAGGAACTATGGGTCCCGGCAACTAGGCCTAATCAGGTACCCAAGTACAAGAAATAAACTAGATGAAGAAAACTAAGCCTTCAATCTAGGGAAAGTCCCAAAGAAAGGAACAAGAAAGAGCAAGAAGCATCTCCAAAGCATGAAGCTGCAAACACTGTCAGAAGTAACTATTGGAACCCCCACTGAAATAGTGCATGACCAGGTAGAGAAGACAAAGTCTAAAGAGCTAATCAATCGAACCCGGGAAGCAATAGAACCAACAGGAAAACCCCCCATAATGCTGAACAGGGAGAGGGGTGACAGGAACACTAAAATGCAATGCCAGAAACATCTACAGGAAGAAGAATCAAGAACACCAACAGTGCAATAGAAGTACAAGCATAGGATAAAGGGTGGTGTCACCGACACATAGCATGGGCTAATGTCATGGAAGGTACGCTCACTTGACAAAGGTGGATGAGCACAAAAGGCAAAACATCATAACCCCCATGGTGCTTTATAATTGAGTGCAAGTACAAACAAACACAAGGTGCTCAAAATCCTAGATATGCAAAAGCAGGCACTTTATCTTAGTGTGTTTATAGAAAAGAGAATGCTACAAAAGAGAAACATACAATGCTCAGAAGTCAGAAAGAAGAGTGAGCCAAAATAATAGAAGAAGAGATCCTAGGACCTGTAGAACCCAAGTAATCCGCCAGAGTGCAAAAGAAAAAAATTTAGAGGAGAAAGAACCTAGAGAAGAATCTGGAAAAAAGACCCCTGTAACTGAATAGCTCACAGAACCAGCTTTCTGACGATATCTGGTTTGCCAAAAATGGAGTCCAAATGAGCAAGATATGGCTCCCAGAAGGAAAAAAATAGACATTGGACTTTGACAGAAAAAAACACTATCAAAACAGCCAAACCCAAAACCCCAACCTCCATCGTCGAAAAGAGCTCAGAAAGAGCTTTCCGATGATATAAAGAAGTCAAAAAAATACCTCTGTATGCTCCAAATAGAGCAAAAATAGTGAGGGAGGGTCAAAAGGCTCCAAAAATGAGGTTTTAAGCCCCTAGGGCTGAAAAAAGATAAGCCCCTGGGCACATGGCGCACGCAGGGGGCTAGATCCTAGCTCTCGGTCACCCATATGACCGTCGGCTGAAGGCATAAGCCTGTGGGTTTTAAATAAATGCCAAGTGGTGGAGTGGTGGGGCCAGCCAGGCTGAAGCGGAGTGGTGGTGGTGCGCAGGGCAGCGGGGGCCGTGTGGTGGGCAGAACAGGACCGGTGGCCGACGGAGCAGAGGCCGAGAGGCGGGGCTGGAGGCCGGAGGTGCAACGGGTGATGGTGGAGCGTCGGTGGCCCACTGGCGGAGCGCGGGTGGCGCGAAACAAAATACACATCTCACATTTAATAAATGCATAAAAATATTTTTAAAAAAGAGGTTTTTTTAATTTTTTTCTCGGTTTCCGTGCCCGTACAACACTGGGAACCAAATTTTTTTTACCCCGGAGTCAAGTTGTCCAAAATAGACAAGTTTTATATGGATTCTAGGGTTTTTGGGAACTCTGAGCGCAACAGTGATGTCCGTTTGAGCCCAAAATGACCAAAAATAATGGTCCCCACTAAATCCACATAAAAAGCTCTTGAAAAGCCAAAAAAACCTCTAGCTTCTGAAACACTTTGACAAAGAACGAATAGCAAGTAGCAAGATGGCTCTAATACCATGTTAGAATAGGAAAAACCCTATTCTCCCAAGAACACCTGCATGCATAACCTATTACATGGAGGAAGTGAAGAACATAAGACAAGAGAAAACTATGGAGGCCAAAAAGCCAGAGGAGACATCGTATGCAAAATAAAATAATATATTAACAATATGTTTCTAGCTATTACAATCAGATATGAAAAAATCCTTATGAAAAATAAAGAGGTGAATCCTTATAAAAGGAATCACGAAACCCTAAAGGGGAAACCCTAAAGAATAATAAGATGCCTAATTTTAACTTAAGCATAGAGTATAATAGACTAATAATTAAATAAATTAATTATTAGCTATAATATGACAACTCTAACAAGCAATACACTTCACTATCTCCTCTTGTGTGGTATATTTTGTGTATTTGTTTGTTTGTTTTGATGCGTTGCTTGTTATATGTTTTGTTTAGATTTATTTAAACAAACCTTGTTTCTCTATTGGCACAAGTTGATAAATGAATCACAATGTTGTAAACATTCTTCTATTTGTATCTCACTTCTTCTATTTGTTGTTACATGTTGTGTCGTGCCTATGTCATTGTTCATAAATGTTCATTTGTGTTGTCTAACTGGGATGATAAAAAATGGTATCTACCTATTATTTTTGGTCTTTATGATGTCAACCCATAAAGAATCTCCTTCATAACTCTTACATTCTTTTCTTCCATTATGCTTGTAGTTCTACTACCTTTGGGAGATGATGACAGTTCATCTTGATATAATTCTAATATACATAAGTTATCATATATCCTATTGACCCCACAGTTGGTAGATCCCTTTTGTGCTCCCTTTTTTCATGTTCTTATTTCCCTAGATTTGTCCTTTCTTGGGGGCATTTCAGAGTGGAAACATTTATTTTGGATGCCTATATGCTCCATTAAATCCATTCCTCCCATTAAGGCATTTACAATCGCTTTAACATGGGAGCATACACTCCACTCTGTATTTCACATTTTGCACACACACACACACTATCTCTTTGGTGGATGATTGAGGAGACAATGATATCCTTGTGTTTGTCCTCCTTCTTTTTACCCTAAGGATAGAATTCCTTCCTTAGGCCTGATTGCTTTTTCCTTTGATCCCTAAGGATACAATGCTTTCCTTAGGCATTATCACTCCCTATTTTGATCCCTAAGGATACAATTCTTTCTATAGGCCTGACCTCTTTTTCTTTTATCTCTAAGGATACACTCCCTTCCTTAGGATTGATTTCTTTGTTCTTGGATCTCTTAATGGATACAATTCTTCCCTTAAGACATGATCCTTATTGATAGGGTGACTATCATAAGACACTTTTCTAGAACATCCAATTCTATTTTGGTAGCACTTTCTTTTTTGTGGTTCACAATAAGATATATTATTATTGGGCTAGTAATCACACCCCTCTATATCTTTCCCTCTCTCTCTTTCGAGTGATGTCTCTCTTATCTTGGTTTTGGATTTCACGAGGACTTAAGTCACTTGGGGGCTTGATGTTTCTTCATCTCCTTGACCTTAATGAGATCATCCTTTGAATTTGATCTACTTTACTATGAGCATGAGTTTTTCTCATACTCAAGTTAAAGTAGGGGCTAAATGTACCATCCTAAAAATTGAACACCCATAATTGTATGTCTTTTAGGACCTATTAGACCCCATTTTTGTGATTTCAAGATCTAAATGTCTCTATACTTGATTCCCACATCTGTGATGTTATTCCTTTATATTTTATCACACTCCCCTAGACCTAGGAAAGCTTTGAGAAAATAATTTCCTAAACAAGACTATTCAGATCGGCATTGTCCTAGACAAGGTCATCCAAGTTGGCCTTGTTCTAGAGCATTGTTCTTTATTTAGCTCCAGACCCAATGTAGGGGTTTTTAATCCTGGACCTTTAATTGAGGTCAGCCTATGTAATATTGAATCCCAAAATGAGTATAAAAGGACATCAAGGCCTCTCATTTTGACATCCATAATATATACATACAAGTTGGTTTCAATAAAGTCAAGTTCTCAAGAAATTCAAGTTGTGCAATTGAAATGGTGGATTCAAGATTTGAAGGAAATCATCCAATTCAAGATCTTCAGGTCTCCATTTCTTCAAGGTCCATTCAAGAAAAGGAAATATTCTCTCACTAATGAAAGTTTCACTCCCATGATGGCCAAGTAGAGGAATTCACAAGAAAGAAAAAGGATACATGCATCTATCCTTCTTCTCTCTCCTTCTCCATTGAGGTTATCAATCATACATTCATTCCTAATCTAGGATTGACAAGTATAGATCCATGCATTTATGAATACATCCTTGATTCTACATCTCAAGCATACACATGCAAGAATCTTCATGGGTTTAATGAATCTCAATATCCATCCATGATGGTTTTACATACAAGGTGAATATTGAAATTTATCTTGTTTACATTTAATTTCCTTTATGAAATATCTATTTCATTTCAAGGTTGATTCCTATACATGGGTTTGACCAAGGCAAACCCCTTTCCACAACCCTTTACCCTTTTTCTCTGTGTGCAGGAATAGGTAACAGAGTTTTGAATCTATTCAGGAATATCAAACACAGTCATAGACACCCTTAAAATTTAATCAGATTTAGAGTCGATAAAGTATGTTGAAATTTTTAAACATTGTCTAGGACTAGGTCAAGATCATCCTGAGAGGCTGGGATTTTAATAGAAGGTAGTTAGAGGCATCAGAATCCTAAATCTGGAGTTTTATTGAATTCTAACACCTCTATTCCAGTCAAATCCAGATCTAAAGGTTCATTTGCCTCTTATTTCTTCAAGGTGAGTCCATTCTTACTTTTTCTTCTATTGCACTTACATTTACATATCAAATACAATATTATATTATATTCACTTATCATTTTCGTTATCTATCATGTCAATTTTACATATCATATCATCATCATCCCTACTTCACTAAGGGAAATAAATCACAATTCCCCTCTCACTTAGATCTTGTATTAGCACCCCTTCATCCATTTTTAGTTGTGCTAATCTGATTTGTTTGAGGGTGATCCATTGGGAGAACACTTTACCCAATTTATTTTATAATTTGATGAGTGATCTTCATCCTAGAATTTCTCACCAATTTATATTGTACATATACATATAATCGAAAAGGTGATCCCTTGAATCATGTGAAAATATTTTAAACCTTGTATGGTGACTTCTATAATGATCATAGACTTATGGATAAATTATTTACTATCACATTTAGGGATAAGGCCTTACAATGATTTTCTTCTTCGCATCCTTATTCTATTGACTCATTCAAAAAACTTGCTAATGCTTTCATTCAAGAATTTTGAAATAATATTGGTCCTCAAATTTATTTAACTATTTTATTCTATTATACACAAGGTGGTAAGTAAAAAGTAACTAATTTTATTGGTATTTTTAAATATTTGCATGCTCAAGTTTCTTATCTTGTGCGTCGTATGGATGTTCAAAATATTTTAATTTCTAATTTTCAAAAAGATATTAGAGATAAGTCACTATTTTCTGAGTTTACCTCTTTTACCCAATTGTGTGTGTTGCTTCATAATTATCAACTTTAGGTGATCTGGTTGGATTCATCCACTGCAATGGCTCTAGTTTATAAGAGTGATTCCTCTTATAAATGATACCAAAAGTTCCAAAAACCCAACAAAGGTTTCATCAAGATCAACAATTATTCCAACAATGTTGATGTACAAATGACAATTGCATCAAGTGTGGCTCCTTTGTCATCCTTGCTTAAACCATCTCATACTTTTACATCTATTTCTAAATCTTTGAATAATGTTATGTTGAATTTTATTTAATGTTATTTAAAAAAAAAATTCCTCCCATCAAACCAATGGACCCTCCCAAACCACTTCTAGCTTTCCATGATCCCAAAGCCTTTTTTCAATGCCACCATCAACTTGTCCATGATACTAAGAAGTATTTTTGTTTGAAAACTATTATCCAAGACCTCATAGATAACAAATTTTGGTCCACTAAGAGGGGGTGAATCAGACAAATCAAACTTTAACACTTAAAACTAAACTCTTTGATTCACTCAGTAATATTGAATGCAGTAAATAGCCAATTCACTAATAAACTTAATAACTTAAACAACAATACATCTCATATATATATATATATATATATATATATATATATATATCATTCAAACTTAGCAACATCAAATTAACTCATATAACTCTGGATTTAACTCAGTGGGCACCATATTTAATGAGGA
>MU223733.1:705731-721139 GCA_018584345.1 Thuja plicata | reverse complement strand
CCTAAGTCTAGGTTTTACTGTTGGAATAGTCCCAAGGGATAACTGAGAGGGGGGGGGGGGTGAATCAGTTATCAGCAAGTTTAATTCTTTTCTCCAATTATTTATAGAATATCATTAAGCACATACACATTTAAGATAACACAAAATAGAACACCACAATTTTGGTTATAGGGAAACCAAACTAGGTAAAAAACCTGGTGGGAATCAGCACCCATAAAGAACTATACTTGAGTATAATAATCCTTGTTAGAAGATCTTACAACCCTGTTAGGATTTTATCTTTACAATGTACTAAGTATAGTGACCTGGTTAAGGGTCAGACCCTGTTAGGGGTCTTTTACAAATAACCTTGTTAGGGGTGAGGAATCGCTGTCCAAAATCTCACTGCTAATATGATGAAGGCTGCAACCTTCAGTAAAAAAGATATACACTATATTTGATAATGAACTATTTGAGTAGACCTGCTGTCTTGATTAGTTCTAATGAATTGTATACACTCTCTGCTTCTTCACATAGATCTTTAACTGATGAATGAAATAGCTTTAATATCCCAAAATAATCAGCATTTTGTTCTGTCCTTTTTCAGTCTCTTTTCTTCTTATTCACACTTGGTGATCTTCAAATTAACTACTATAAGTATCTCCTCCAAAAGATATGATCATTATCGGCTGTAGGAATCCCTTCAATGCTTCTCTTGTCAGCCAAACCAAGCACACAACATAATTAGATCCACACAAATCAAAATGAATAGACGCATCACTTCACATAGTTGGGTCCACCAAAATTACCCAAACGTCATGCTTCAGATCAAACACAATTAGCGCCTTTGGTTAATTGTCTTTGAATCATAACTAAACATGAATCTGAACACACATATCCCATAGATAGATGCAATTGAAGAATCAATAAATTTATTGTCGGCTTTCTGAAATCAATCCTCTTGGACTGTGGCTGGTAAAAAAAGTAACATAACTCAACTGTTACTGAACATTTGAATCTGTGTGTATGAACATGGTATCACAACAATGTCTGAAACATATAAACAACCGCGCAAGGATTCCACATATCCATACTGAAAAGTGAATACAGTTTACTGTTGTATACTATATGTTGTCATCAATGAGAAACATACAGTCAACTATTTGCACAAAGTAAAATCTCCAACAATCTCCCCCTTTGACATTGATGGCAACATATGATTAAAATTACCATCAATCCAAAAGTGTCTTCTTTATTTTTACAATCTTCTCAATATCCTCATCAAAGGTTCCTCTTCACTGCTGCAGTTCCTTTGACTGTGTTTTTATTTTCATGACTATATACTCCCCCAGAGTATATTCTCCCCCTTTGACATGAATGGAAAAGGATTCCAAATAAACAAGCACAGGTACTACTCCATAAGTAGAGTAGTTAACCACTCATCAGTCACAAAGGACTGATGAATTTTCTATGAGTTCTAATCAGACTCAAGAAATGGAATTACTCCCATCTTCTTCCTAAGATACTCAAAAGTATCTTTTCATAGAGGTTTCATGAATATGTCTTCCAACTGATCTTTGGTGCTCACATAATCCAACTTCACTTCTCCTTCTACAACTTTTTCTCTTAGAAAGTGATATTTTATTTCTATGTGTTTTGTCTTTGCATTCATCACATGGTTCTTTAACATATTAATAGTGTCGGTGTTATCACAATTGATGACAATGGGATAATCAATCAAAATTCCCAATTCTTTAATCATTGTTTGATCTAAACCATTGTTGAATAATTCAATGCGGCTGCTACATACTCAGCTTCTACTATTAATTGAGAAATATAGTTTTGCTTCTTACTTGTCCAAGTAACCAACCTATCTCCAAGAAATACTACTCCTCTTGAGATACTCTTTCTGTCATCAATGGAACCTGCCCAATCTACATCTATCTACACATGAAGTTCTACATTTTCTGAGTTAGGATACCATAAACCATAGTCTATAGCTCCCTATAAATATCTGAATATTCTTTTTATTTCCATTAGGTGATTTTGTTTAGGTTCAGCTGCAAATCTCCCAACAATGCCAACTTCATTAGATTTATTTGGTCTAGATTGAGTGAGATATATGAGTTTTCCAATCGTGGACTTGTAAAGTGTTTTTTCAACTTCTGTGGAGTCATCATATTTAGAAAGCTTGCTTCCTGTTATCATAGGATTTCTTACTGGCTTGCAATCTTTCATTTTGAATGTCTTCAATATCTCCTTCACATATTTAGACTGATTTATGAATATACCTCTATCTGTTTTCTTTACATTTAATCCTAAAAAATATTTTATAGGTCCAATCATGCTCATTTCAAATTCACTCTGCATCTCTTTTGCAAATTTTGCACTAAGCTTGTCATTACCTCCAAAAATAATGTCATCAACAAAGATAGAAACAAGTAGTAAACCTTTAGGTGTCTCTTCAATGAATAGGTTTCAATCTGACGCTCCCTTTTTGAATCCAATTTTTGTTAATTAGTCATCAAGTCTTTCATACCATGCTCTTGGGGCCTGTTTAAGTCCATAGAGGGCTTTCTTTAGTCTGCATACCATATCTGGTCTGTCTGAAAGTTTGAATCCTTCAGGCTACTCTATGTAGACTTCTTCCTTCAAGTCACCATTTAGGAAAGCTGACTTGACATCCATCTGATATACTTTGAAGTTCTTGAATGTTGCATAGGCCAAAAACAACTTTATAGCTTCCAATCTTCTCACAGGGGAAAATGTATCAGAATAGTCAATTCCTTCTCTTTGTGCATATCCTTTACATACCAATCTTGCTTTATTTCTTATCACTATCCCATCTTCATTCATTTTTTTCTGAATATCCACTTAGTTCCAATCATGTTCTTGTCACAAGGTCTAGGGACCAATTCCCATTTTCATTCTTCATTATTTGATCTAATTCTTCTTGCATTGAATTTTGCCAATCTGAATCACTACATGCATCTTCAACAATTAAGGGTTCAATCTGTGAAAGTAAACATACCTCTTCATCAATGGTTGAACTTTTTTCTCTGGATCTTGTCAAAACTTTATTGCTTTGATCTCCAATGATATCTTCTTTTGAATGGTATCTAGATGTGTATTTTGAGATTTTAGGTGTGACACACTCATCTGTGATTTGTGATTCTTCTTGTCTTGGTTCAGGGTTATTGCATGATACATCAATATAGTCAAACATTTCTTCAATAATTGCTTCTTTATTGATAGGTCTAGGTTCATCTTCAATCATAGGTGCATATTAATAATATCTCTCTTGAATCATGAACTTCTCATCAATCTTCACATGTGCACTTTCAATAATTTTCTTCAACCTTAAATTAAAACATCTGTAAGCTTTTCTCTTAGTAGAGTAATCAAGAAAAATACCTTCATTGTTTCTAGCAATTAATTTACCAACACCATCATCTCTCTTTATGTACCACTTGCTTCCAAAGATTCTAAAGTATTTTACTGCAAGTACATTACCAAACGAAAGTTCATAGGGTATTTTATCTGCGCCTGGTCTTAGTTGAATTTTGTTGATAGTATAGATTGTTGTTTTGACTGCATCTCTCCAATAGGTGTGTGCAACTTTCCCTTCAATCATGATAGTGCACGCTGTGTCAAGTACTATCTTGTCAATTCCATTTTTTTGAGGGGTTCTCGGTGCACTTAGTTGTCGTTTGATCCCATGTTCTTCGCAGTACTCAAGAAACTTGTCAGAGGTGAATTCTCCTCCTCTATCAGATCTCAAACACTTTATCTTTAATCCAAAATCATTTTCCACTTTAACTTTGAATATTTTAAACTTCTCAAAAGCTTCATATTTGTCTTTCAAGAACACAACCCACATCATTCTGGAGAAATCATCAACAAACAAAATGAAATACCTTTCACCATAGTATGATCTTGTTTGAGTAGGTCCACATAAGTTTGTATGTATTAGATCTAATTTTTTCTCTGCAGAGTTCTGTTTACTTCTGAATGAGGTCCTCACATGCTTTCCCATCACACATTCCCTGCACATAGTATCAACCGGTCTTGCAATACTAGGAAGGTCTCTTACTACCTTTACATTGCTTATCTTTACTATGTTGTCAAAGTTGATATGAAAAAGTCTTTTGTGCCATAGCCAACTGTCATCCACTTTTGTAACAAAATGAATTACTTCAGAGTTAATCTAAAAAACATCCCCTTTGGTCTTTGATCCTGATGCAATCATGTCTCCTTCTTTGTTGTTAATAATGCGCCTGTTATTTTTGAATTCTAACTAATATCCTTTATCAAGTAACTGTCCAACACTTAGTAGGTTATGATGCAAACCATCAACATATAGAACATCATCCGTCTTGTTCTTTCCATCTAAGTTAATGGATCCTCTGCCTATGATAGGTTTGGGAGTGTTATCTCCAAATCTAACCATGCCAGCTTTGTACTTATCTACATGTACAAATCTATCTTTGTCTCCTATCATGTGATGTGAACACCTGATATCTATGATCCGGTGCGTTCTGATGTCTGCTTATGAAACTAAAGCTAATTCTTGTTCTTTCTTTTCATCTTCAATTTCTATTGTTTCAATCATTTTTTCATTATCTTTAATTGCAATGAATCCAATTTCATCTTCTCCTGAATCATCATCAGTTACTCCATCTTCAACATGATAGCATTCCTTAGTATATTTGGGTTTGTAATGTAATGTGTACTTCTTGACTCTTGTAGGACACTTAGATGCAAAGTGGCCAACTTTGTTGCATGAAAAACACTTAACTGATAGCTGTCCTTCATACTTTCCTTTTCCTTTCCTTCTTAGAAATCATAGAAATGATTTCTTCTAGTTCTGTATCAACTTCTTATTTCTCAATATTACTAGAGATGCTCAAGCATTTCTTACCATGGACTGAGGCTTTGAAAGCTATTTCCATTTTAGGTTTTGTCTTCAATCTTGATATCTCAAATGCTGATATTTTGCTGATCAAGGTTTCTCTTTTGAAGTCCTTTGAGAATTGCATAGTTTCATCCAAGATGTTTATCTTGATTTCATAATCTACTATTAATGTAGTCATCATTTTTTCCATTACATCTTCCTTTGAAATTTCTCCACCGTTGTTCCTAATTCCTGAGATTGCTTCATTAATCCTCTGATTGTAAGCTTTGATGTTTTCTTCAAGTAACATCTCTAAATTGTTGTATCTTTTCTTCCATGTCTTTCTGTGTGCATTCTTGGCTTGAATGTCTCCTTCAAACATGTCTTCTAGGTATTTCCAAATTGAATATACTTTGTCTGCCTTCTTGATCTCAGAAAATTCACTGTACGATAGGGCATTGATTAGGGCTTCTTTGGAAATTGCATTTTGGGTGAATACTTCCTTTTATTTATTAGTAGAGTCTTCTTCTACAAGGTCTTTCAAGGTAGGAACATCAATTGTGTGAGTAGCAACCTCATAGATCTCAAAACCAACACACTAAAGATGTGTTATCATTTTTTTTTTCTAGTCAAGATAATTCTCTCCATCAAAGTTAGGACTCTCTTTCTTGAAGTGCGCCATTTGATCTACCTTAAGCTGTTAGGTTTTCTCTCCAAGGCACTTAGCTCTGATACCAATTGTTGGAATAGTCCCAAGGGATAACTGGGAAGGGGGGGTGAATCATTTATTAGCAAGTTTAATTCTTTTCTCCAATTAATTACAAAATATCATTAAGCACATACACATTTAAGATAACACAAAATAGAACACCACAATTTTGGTTACGGGGAAACCAAACTAGGTAAAAACCTCGGTGGGAATTAGCACACATAAAGAACTATACTTGATTATAATAATCTTTGTTAGAAGATATTACAACCCTTTTAGGAGTTTATCTTTACAATGCAATAAGTACAGTGACCTAGTTAAGGGTCGGACCATATTAGGAGTCTTTTACAAATAACCCTATTAGGGGTGAGGACTCACTATCCAAAATCTCACTGCTAATATGATGAAGGTTGCAACCTTCAGTAAAATAGATATACACTATATCTAATAATGAACTATTTGAGAAGACCTGCTGTCTTGATCAGTTCCAATGAATTGTATACACTCTCTACTTCTTCACATAGATCTTTAACTGATGAATGAAATGGCTTTAATATCCCAAAACAATCAGCATTCTATTTTGTCCTTTTTTAGTCTCTTTTCTTCTTATTCACCCTTGGTGATCTTCAAATGAACTACTATAAGTATATCCTCCAAAAGATATGATCTTTGTCAGCTGTAGGAATCCCTTCAATGCTTCTCTTGTCAGCCAAACCAAGCATGCAACATAATTAGATCCGCACAACTCAAAATGAATAGACACATCACTTCACATAGTCGGCTCCAACAAAATTACCCAAATTTCATGCTTCAGATGAAACACGATTAGCGCCTTTGGTTAATTGTCTTTGACTCATAACTAAACATGAATCTTAACACGCATATCCCATAAATAGATGCAACTGAAGAATCAATAAATTTATTGTCGGATTTCTGAAATGAATCCTCTGAAACTGTGGCTGGTAAATAGAGTAACATAACTCAACTGTTATTGAACATCTGAATCTGCGTGTATGAACATGGTATCACAACAATGTCTGAAACATAAAAACAACCGCGCAAGGCTTCCACATATCCCTACTGAAAAGTGAATACAGTTCACTATTTTATACTATATGTTGTCATCCATGACAAACATACAGTCAACTATTTGCACAAAGGAAAATCTCCAACATTTACAAATAGGACTGTCAAATCCACTCGGTTAAGAGATTTCTCTTTTACAAATAATAATAAGAAACAATAAACTTTGATCTGTAAATATAGAAACTACCTTTTCTTGTGTCAAATCCTTTATGCTCAATTGAATACTGACATGACATACTCCATTGATCTCTTACTTAGACTGTAGATTCTTCAATCTTTGTTTCTCTATTATGCTCGGTAAATGTTGTTCTTCAGCCTCTTCTTCTACTATGTTCAATTCACTAGCCTCTTTAATCTTTGTTAGTTTCTCATTCTTTATATATATATATATTTATATATATACTTTTGCCTCTTATTCTCCTTAATTTTATTTACCATCATTTTCTCTCAGTCATTCGATCAACATGTTCATAATTCACAACTTGGTAAATCATTTCACTTTCACCTCAGAACTTGAAATTTTCTTGGAACTCTTCACAATTTAGTTAGACTTCTTGATCTTCACCTTAGATCTTCTCATTGAATTTTCCCATTCATAGATCTTCTAAAAAACATCATTTAATTCATGTCCTCATCCAACTCATCATCGCTTCACATTAAATTTTATCTTATCATCATTTACAATCAATATCATGTACTTGGTAAAACTTGCTTTGCAACTCGGTAACTAAATTTATTCACTACTCAGTGTCTAACTCATCTTCAGTGCTTAGTAATTATAACTGACTCGCATAACATTCTACCAACTGACTCTGTCTAGCTCTGTAAAGTAACTCTTTCAGTCATAACTTAAATTCTTTGTAGTTTTTGACTTGATCAATCAATTGTAATAATTTCATAACATCAAATATATAGTAGAAAACAACAATATCATCATTACTTCATCATTATCTAATCTTTATTTTTCACCCATTTAACTTCTCCTCTTAAGATATCGTAACATAATAAAAATTAATTAATCAAATGCCTGACATCAATGACAAAACAAAAACTGATCTGACCATTTCTACAATCATGATACTTGGTATTACTCGGTCTTCATCACCTCCATCAAATATTCATCAGTTGATCAATAACTCCCTCTTTGGAATTGATGGCAACCAATATAACACTGTTATAGTAATTGATGATGGCAGCTCTCCAATACATAACTGTACTCCCTCTGAGTTGATATTTCTCTTTCCACTTGATCTCTAATCTAAATCTCCCTCTTGGATAAATCCTTTTTTTGTAACATACATTCTAATTCTCTTTTATGAGTAAATAGTAGCAATTCTTTCTCTCTCAATATCTCCCTAAAGGATAAATGTCATCCATTCATTTTCTCCCTCTTTGACAACAATGCCAAAAATTCATACTCCTAAAAACTTGTTCCAATAGTGGATTATACCTGACATGTACTCATAAATCATTGCAAAAAAAAAAAAATTCACAACTTTAGGAATCACCTAAAGTGTGTCATACTAACATCAATTTAGAAATAGATATTCTAATGAAATATAGAATTGATGAAACATGCCTCATGCTCATTAGTGAACATTGGATAGGGGAAGAACCCCTAATTGACCTCTGAGATACTCAAAAGAGTCTTTAGCTAGTGGCTTTGTAAAGATATCACCCAATTGTTCCTTTGAATTTACATATTCCAATCTCACATTGTTATCTTGAACTTGTTCTCTCAAGTAGTGATACTTGATAGAAATGTGCTTGGTCTTTGAATGCTTAACCGGGTTCTTTGATATATTAATAGAACTTGTATTATCACAAAAAATAGTAATCGAATCTGTGATATCTTCTTGCATACCTTCAAGTAATTATTTAATCCATACTATTTTTGCACAATTCATAGTAGCAGAAACATATTCAGCCTCAGAAGTAGATTGTGAAACACAACTTTGTTTCTTGCTCATCCATGTAACCAATCTTTCACCTAGAAAGAATGTGCCTCCAGTAGTACTTTTTATGTCATCAACATTTCCAGCCCAATCTGCATCAGTGTAGACTTGTAGGTCAAAAGTACCTCCTTTCTTGTATAATAAACCAAACTCTTATGTTCCTTTCAGATATCAAGAAATTCTTTTTACTGCGGACATATGTGTTTCCTTCAGATTAGAAGAAAATCTTGCAACAATTCCAACAGTGTTTTCTATATCAAGTCTATTGTGAACAACATACTGTAATTTACCAATCATGGATCGGTAAATATTATTATCCACATCTTGTGTTTCATCCTCTTTAGATAATTTACATCCAGTAACCATAGGTGTTCCAATAGGCTTGGAATCTTCCATACCAAAAGTTGTAAGAATCTCTTTGATATACTTGGTTTGTGTAATATAGATCCCTCCAGTAACTTGTTGTATCTATAGACCTAGAAATAACTTAATTTCTCCAATCATTGACATTTAAAAATCTTTTCTCATTTCATCAACAAAGCCTTTACATAAAGTGTCATAGCCTCCAAAAATAATATCATCAAAAAAAATTTCAGCAATCAAAACTTTATTATCACTCTCACATTTCAAGTAAACATTACTGTTATCACTTGTTCTTTGAAACCCTATATTGATTAGATAAGAGTGCAATCTCTCATACCATTCCCGGGGTGCTTTTTCAAACCATATAAAGCTTTATGTAACTTATATACCTTGTTCTTCTTGTTTTTTTCAATGAATCCTTCAGGTTGCTCTATGTATACTTCTTCTTCAAGTATCTCATTAAGATATGGAGACTTAACATCCATCTAATATACCTTGAATCATTTTTAAGAAGCATAAGCTTTAAATATTCTAACTCCTTCCAATTTAGCAATAGGTGCAAAAGTATCTCCATAGTCAATACCTTTTTCTTGTGCATAATATTTGTGTAGACACATAAATTTGGTCAGGTGTTTTCTAATCAACCAAATCTGCATTTTTCAATAAATTTGCATCAAATCTCATCAAATTGCTCTAGATCAATTTAAATGGACTTAATCACATCAAATGAAAATTTATTAAACCAAATTGGGACAAATAAAATTTAATCAAAGGATCCATTACCAATGACATTAATTAATTAAATATAAGCCTAAAGGGATTAATCAAACTATATAATTAATCTCAATCAATTAATTGTATAGTTTAAATCAAAAATTAAATCCAACCTATTCCCCTACATGGCTAATTTAATTAATTGATTGAATTAATTAAATCCTATTATCTTTCAACAAGAATTTGAGGAACCAATGAGAATTGAGAAGGAAAAACACATGTATCACTCCAAACTTTGCAATCTCAATCACTCATTTAATCTTTGCAATTTCCTCCACTCAACTTTTCCCAACCTTTGAGACAATCATTTAAATTGTGTCCTCATTTGAAACCATTTGAAAGCTTACCACTCAAACAAGGTTAAACCATGACCAATCAACTCTATCCCCTACCCTTGGAAAATCTTATAAATAGAGAGCATTTTGCAAGCATAACATATCCTAGACATTTGAACGCATAGTATCTACACAATAGGCATTTTTAGAGAGATCAAAGCATTTGTGAGAGAAATATCAAGCATTTTGTGAGAACATTTGAGCATTTGAGTGAATTATTTTTTATGATTTGAGAGAATTATGAGCTAGATAGGCATATCAATTATCATTTTCTCATTCTAGGACTATCACTAGTAGAGATTTAAGCTGAAAGCTTTCTATTAGTAGACTTAGATAGAGATCCATGTGATGCTTAATGATTTCCTTTCAATTCTTAGCTTAGTTTTTTGATATTTCTCCATAGAATTGATTGAAATAAACTAATTTCATGAAGCTGTAAAAATCACACACACAAATGACGCCCATTGTGGGGATTTAGGCCTCTAATCCTTGTTTTTGCTGATATTTTGCAATTTTTTGCTTCATTTTGTGTGTAGTTTGCAAATTACAGGTAAAGCGACGCCTACAAGAAAAATGATGATGCCTACATAGTGAAATGACGCCTAAAGATTTCTTCTATTTTATTGTCTAAATTCTTTCAATGCCTAGCAACCTAATAACGACACCTTTTCTCGTAAAGCGATGCATGTGAGCCTTGAAATAACACCTCTTCACTATTTTCTGTCGCTTATGCACTTTATTTTCATGCATTTACAGTGCTTTGTTACGCCTTTTCATATTCTTTTCACGCCTATTGGTTAGTAAATAAATGCTTGACATAGAGTAAAGTAATTCCTAGAATAGTGCAAAGAAACGCTTAGTACAATGCAAAATAATGCCTAAAAGCTGTTAAATGATGCTTATAGTTTTCTATGTTATTTTAGTTGCAGATCAAAAAATCCAGAATACTAATGTTGATTTATTGATTTCTTTGCAGATGAACAGACATCCGATTCAAAAACCCGAACAAAGGATCAAAAGGGAGAACAAAGAGGTAAGGATCTTAAACTAGAATGCAAAAGAAACATTTAATGCAGTCATTTTGGAGAGTTTAGAAGAAGAGGAAGCATTATTTGCACATAGGAAGCATTATTTGAACATTTCATTAAAGTTAGTAATGCTTACAAAAATAAATTTCCTTCTCTCAATTAATTTTATTTCTTAAGTCCTTAAGCTTTGACTTTGCAAAACTTTGTTAACGATCTTAAATTTGTTGTCAATTATTTTGGTTTTTCTTCACTTTGTCAGTTGTGTTGACTAACTTTGTTGGAGGAGATGGAGAGGGAACAATCACCACTAGGTAAGTACATAAAACAAAGCAAAATTCGTCAAAAATGCGCCTAGCCTTTGCTAGCATCGAATGAGGTATTTCAATTAACAAGCTTGCTTTGATAAAATTGTGGCATTTTCATTTAAATCTAGCTTAATAGGGCCAACCTATTATTGTTCATTCAAACAAAACATTAGGTATATGCTCTCAACTTTTTGAATTTGATCAAAAATCCAAAAGTGTTGAGTTTGGGTGGTAGAAAGAAAGGGAGAAATTAAACCACACATTTCAATTTATAAAAACCTCCTTGTCAAGAGGTTAAAAATGAACAAGTGTGATTGAAGTGTTTGGAATTAAGGAGAGTTATATGGATATACTCTTCACTCTTTGAGTGAATCAAATTCCCAAACTTACTTAACTAAATTCAATTTTTTCTTTTTCATGAACATGCTAGATACATAGAGGGCCTACCTCCTGAGAATTCCTTTACGAAGGCAGTAAAAAGGAATGACCCAAGTAGGAGACAATCACTTAAGTTGTGATACTATCTGAACCACTATAATCAAATGCACTCATCCCCAAAGGGTTGAAGTGACTAATTCATGTTTATAATCTTTACTTCCTTGAGTCGTCCTTTGAGATTGTGCAAAATTATACTTTCGTGCATGTGGGAAGCCCTTGTAATGAGGGTATAAGAGACTCTTCATGGTTTAGAATGGAGGTGTTAACTAAAACTAGGTTAATTTAGAAAGTTACCTTTTTAGACCCATGTTTAAAAACCAAAATTGACCTTAGGTAGACTGGTTGGAAGAGATTCTCATGCAATACACATGAAAACATCCAAGAAAATACACTATGTGTGTTTTAGGAGTAAAAAGGAAAATTGATGTGTGTGCTATGCTTGTCTCTTTATTTTCAAGAAAGAATAGAATCCAACAAATCTAATCTCAAACTTTATACTTTTAAATCCTTAAAAACTGTGATAAACCAACTTTTCCAGCAAAACAACGCATACAACAAGTTAAACAACACCTACAAACATTCTAGTAATGCTTATAATTTCAAGTTACACTTGCAATTGAAAAAACAACCCTTAATTTCCTGGCAAGTAACGCCTGCAAGTTGTGAAATCACGCTTTCAAACATTGAAATAATGCCTACACACTGCAGAATCACGTGTGATATATTTCCAAGTCAGGCGTACACATTAGTAAAGTGACACCCAAAAACAAAGAAAGTCAAACAAAGGGCATTTCCCAAGGATTTGGAAAGATTTTGAAATCATATTTGGATGCCCTTTTCGGAGTTACTTCTATCCAATGCAACAAATAGATCAGATTCTTAAAAACATTGATAATGATGAATCTATTTGAGAAACATATGAATCCTATGGTGGATAATAATTATCAAAATCTCCATAGGACTCAATACAATGAAGTAACTGAAGATGAAATATTGGAGGCATCCCAAGATCCCATGTTTATGGAAACAATGCACTTAATTTTGAAGAGGGATAAAGAAGCATATTTCTTAAAGTTAGCTCAATTAGGAGTTACACTTCCTCATAATTATGACACATTGACCTTAGGGAAGAATAAGGAGAAACAAAAGGATGCATCATTGAACACACCATTGTTAAGATCAATTTTTCATTTTCTTTATGATGATGGGCCATCTGTATCTTCATCTTCTTCAAGAAAAGAAGAATTTAAGCGCAAAAGACCTACCTTGGATCAATTTTTCCTTTTCTTTATGGTGATGGGCCATCTTTATATTATTTGTTATTAAAAGAATAAAGAGAAAGGTACCACGCTAAAGAAAGACCTAATGTACAAACCTCTATCTAGCAAGGTTTCTCTCACAGCCTTTACTCATTTCATCCTTCATTTATCTCACAAAGCTTCACAACTATCAAAAATTCATCCATTAGAGAGTGAGCCTAATGAAGATACTTTCCACGTTGACTATGTCTAACCTCAAGGGCTACATCTAAAAGAAACCCAAGCTAACTTACATCTTTTTGCAAATCATTTCCATGCTTCAAAGATCTTAGACCCTAAGCTATCATGTGCTTCAATGCCTATTTAAAAGGATTCTCCATCATTCCTCCAAACATTCCCCATGCATATCTAACCATCTACCTTGTCCTTAGAAGTGTCTCCATGTCAAGAAAATAATCAAAAGAGCAAAGAAATAGATATCAAGATCAAGATTCTATACAATCCCCTCCCATATTTGATGAAGGTCCTGTTAGTAATAACTGAGAGGGGGGGGTGAATTAGTGGCCTCAAAAATTTATCCTTTAATCACCCACCACCAATCAAATAAACCTTAGATTATTAAGTCCCTACAAGATGCATGCGATGAAATACTTATAATGATTAACTGTCTGTCGATTTTCCTTGTCTGTCCTTATTCTCTTTGATTATCGATATGTAGTATAACTATTTACCGAAATACAGTAAATAAGTAGAGTATACCGATATATCCATAAATGCATATGTGAAATGTAAAATAGTAAAGTAATAAACCATACACACATAACACTTGGATTTTAACATGGAAACCCTGTTGAGGGGAAAACCACTGGGACCAGTACCCCAAGTTTTCACTCTTTTGAAGTGAGCCCTGTTAAGAGCCAACCCTGTTAAAGGTTATAAACACACTGTTAGGTGTGACCTTGTTAAAGGATTTTATACATATAGGTTGTCACTTAGTATCGGGCAACTTATTTTGCTACCATCCTTGAATCATTCTCTTTCTTAGACTGTCAATAAGCTTTGGGAAAATCTAGTGCTACTTTCATGAATCAACCTTTTTGGCACTCCTTGGGATGTACCTCAATATATAGAAGACTATTAAGTCCTGCTTTGTTAAGAGACTTGATGCTTCAATGGTTAAACTCAAACAAAATGACCTGTTTCTAATGCAACTTGAATTGCATATTTTCAGATCTATTTAAGTACATTACCTCTCTAATCAATATATCAATTCAATTCTTTGTGCTCCACACTTTCTACTCTGTGATGTTGTGCTCACTGTTTGTCGGTGTCTGCAGAATTCCTTATCTCTTCCTTCAGCTTGATTGATCAGTACTATATGAAATTATCCTTCATCAATTTCTCTTCAGCATCCTCTTTCGATTCACTCCCCTTCCATGTATATTTTTTTCTGGAATGAATAATGCTTGTCTCTTATATAGACATGATATTCCTTAATTCTTGATTCTTGGCATGAAAAAACAATCCAGCCAATCTGATTTAAAGCATTACTCCTGATTTATCTCATATTTATTTTCTTGCCAACTATACAAATCTTCTTTAAATCTGATGCAAGAGCATCCTGGGTGTAAGGGCAATCTTGCATCACCCAAAAATATGTGTTTTTCTATTCAATAAGGGCTATTTTGTACAAAGCTGCTATTTTTGAAAACTTACTATTTTTAGTAAGTTGGTCGTTTGAACTCAGAATGTTCTAATTTTCCAGGTGAAGGTTCATCTTAGTCATATAAGAATGCCAGTTGGATTTCATTGCCAGATCATCTGTATTGGCGAAGTTATTAAGGATTTACTGTTGAGATTTTAGGGTGCGAAACCTTTGAGCTCAATTTTTAGGACCTTAGAGGCTCCAGATCGAGGTTGAACCCCTAACTGACTGGCGCTTCGCAATTTAGGCACTGTAGATCGCGATCTCCCCTTTTCGAAAAGTGGTTATAATAGTCAATCGGAGCTACGGTTCAAAAGTTATGGCTTCCCGAAGTTGGGCTACCTAATCTCATGTTTTGTAAATATTTAAAGCCGACCCTTTTGTAATAAAAGTGAAAAATAATTAAATGCTAAGGGTAGTTGGCCTTAATGGCTAGATTTCTGGAACCTTTTCAGGCGGTGGAAAATTGCCTATTTAAGGAAGGCCCGTGGTGTTTTCTAGGGCAGTTCTGGGTGGTTATTTGAGGCTTTGTCCTACAGATTATTGTAAGCGATGCCCATGTGGCTTTTGATATTGTA
>MU223733.1:673853-697530 GCA_018584345.1 Thuja plicata | reverse complement strand
TAATAACTAAGAGTGGGGGGGGGGGTGAATCAATAGCCTCAAAAATTTATCCTTTAATCACTAAACACCAATCAAATAAATCTCATATTATTAAGTCCCTATAAGATGCATGCCATGAAATAATTATAATGATTAACTGTCTGTCAGTTTTCCTTGTCTATCCTTATTCTCTTTGATTACCGATATGCAGAATAACTATTTACTGAAATATAGTAAATAAGTAGAGTATACGGATATATCCATAAATGCATATGTGAAATCTAAAATAGTAAAGTAATAAACCATACACACATAACACTAGGATTTTAATTTGGAAACCTTGTTGAGGGAAAAACCACTGGGACCGGTACCCCAAATTTTCACTCTTCTGAAGTGAGCCCTGTTAAGAGCTAACCCTATTAAAGGTTACAAACACACTGTTAGGTGTGACCTTGTTAGAGCATTTTATACATATAGGTTTTCACTTAGTATTGGGAAACTCAGTTTGCTACCATCCTTGAATCAACCTCTTTCTTAGACTGTCAATAGGCTTTAGGCAAATCTAGTGCTACTTTCATGAATCAACCTTTTTGGCACTCCTTGGGATGTACCTCAATATATAGAAGACTTTTAAGTCCTACTTTGTTAAGAGACTTGATGCTTCAATGGTTAAACTGAAACAAAATGACATGTTTCTAATGCAACTTGAATTGCATATTTTCAGATCTATTTAAGTACAGTACCTCTCTGACCAATATATAAATTCAATTCTTTGTACTCCACACTTTCTACTCTATGATGTTGTGCTCATTTTTTGTCGGTGTCTGCAGAATTCCTTAGCTCTTCCTTCAGCTTGATTGATTAGTACTGTATGAAGTTATCCTTCATCAGTTTCTCTTCAGCATCCTCTTTTGATTCACTCCCCTTCCATGTATATTTTTTTTGGAATGAATAATTCTTGTCTCTTATATAGACATGATATTCCTTAATTCTTGATTCTTGATTCTTGGCGTGAAAAAAAATTCAGCCAATCTGATTTAAAGCATAACCCCTAATTTATCTCGTAGTTATCTTCTTGCCAACTGTAGAAATCTTCTTTAAATCAATCACTTAACTCTGGTTGAATAAAATAATGAAAACAACTAGTTAAGTTTATTTTTAGCTCTTGCCAGCTAGATATTTTGTTGTTTTATGAACTCTCTGTTCCATCGGTCAACTCTTCAGTTAGTCATCGGTTACAACTATCAGTTCCATCGGTGTGACTCCAGTTAGCTTTGGGATCTCCGTCCGTCGGGCATCATTAGATTTTGACTTGTTGGGTAACTTTGTTTTCAGCTCGTCGGGCAACCTGTGGTTTGCTTCATCGGGCAACACTGTCTTGAGCTTGTCAAGTAACCTGTGGTTTGCTTCGTCGAGCAAAACTGTCTTCAGCTCATCGGGTATCACTGTGACTTTTCTTCTTTGGCTTTATTGATGGTGTGCACTCTGTCGGTGTTGTCTGTCACTTAGTGAATACTTGACTTTTATGCATTTTTGAAAGCATAACCTTTGTTCCATTTTATTCTTTGAAGTCTTCGGCATTATGTACATGACCGTACAAATGATATCAAGTTGACATTAATGACAATACAAACCATTAACTGATTTAATACCTTGCATTATCTTCAACTTAACATTATCAAACATTCAATTAGTTATATGTCATCAGGTCCCATATCCATAGAATCATGTGATGATCCCCTTGCACCCTTTCATTTCTTCCAAGAAAATATCCCTCCACATCAAGAGTTACCTACCTCATCACTTCCCAAGAAAGATCAAGAGATCCCTCCACCTCAAGAGCTACATATCTCTCCACTTCCCAAGTAAGATCAATATATCCCTTCCACCATTTCCAATGAACACATTGAAAATCAAGAGAAAGGCACCCTCTCTACACCATTCAAACATCCTTGTCAAGATCAAAGTATCCCATAAACTCCTTCTCATGATCCTCCATATTCACCTCAAGAAACCATCATTCCTCCAAATCCCTTCAAGATTCAGTTGATCCTATCAAAGTTTCTCCTATGAAAGATACCCATGATCCTATTGGTATAAAAATAAATCTTGAAAATAAGAGCCTTGGCAATATAACTCACTCCAAAGATATTGATATCCCTTTCACACCTTATATACCTCCCTTCAAATGTAAGCATCAACCTTTACCATCCTCCAAATCCATCCTTGGTCCACATATCCCAAAGCTAAGTCATTCATGTACCTTCAATCCATATTGGGTCCATATATCCCTCCATCAACCACGCCTACCATTTCTAGTTCTCCATCCACTTACCCTATCACATATCAAGATCAATGAAGGCACACATACTCGAAGAATGTCCAAACACTCATCCATATAAACCCTTCATATAATTCATGTTCATCCACAACTCCCAAGTCTTTTGGAAGAAATTTGGATGTGCAACATAAAAACAAAAATTTCAAGAATCCACATGTGTATAAAGATCACCATGTCCCATATAATCAACATATAAATGAAAAACAAAAGGAAATATCCAAAAGGCCGCAAAGGTCCACCAAACAAAAAGAAGAATCAAAGAAAAAGTGGGTTTTTAAAATCTCTCATTGAAGAAATGCATTCAAAAACATCACAAAAGAAAGAAAAATCAAAGACTATGTGGATTCCTAAGTCACCTTTGAAGGACTGACACACAAAACAAAAATCAAAGTAGACATTCAAGCTTCCAAAGGCTTTCATTCCATCTCCTTCCAAACATTTTCCATGTTTCAAGTCTACTTTGGGTTCCTGTATCCCAAATTCCACCACCTTAGATAAATCCTCACCTTCTTCATCCATTATTCCTCCATCATTCCACCACCCTTCAAAGTGTGTATCAAAGTTGATCTTGCAAACATTTCCATCTAAAAAATACCTTCTTATGATCCTCCTATCCATTATCCAACATCTATTTTCCATCTTTCCATCCCTCCTATTCAATTTATGGCATTAAACCTTAGCCACCATCTACCTTTACCCTCCACATCTATCATGTTTCATCACCTTAACAATATCTTTAAGCATCCTAGCCAAGATTTATTATTGCAGATCTTTCAAAGGAGCATTATCCAAAGAGCCAAATATTGGAGAAATATTGAAAAATGAAAAAAAAAAGAGAGAGAGAGTGCCTTGGTGAAAAACTAGGTAAACAGGCACCTTGGTAGCAAAAGTAAAGAGAAATAAATCCATCCTATGGTGAAAAACACTTCTTGTGGCACCTTGGGCTAGTGTCATGGTGAAAACCTGGCAAACAAGTGTCATGTGTAATTCCTTCCTCTTGCACTCTACACTTGGGGGGAAATTTTTATCCATGCTATCCTCCATATTCCTATCATTTATCTCACTTGTATCCATATTCCCTCTTTTACCTTTGGTCTTTCCAAGTTTGAACACATCCATGAGCATCAAGTAAGATGACACCATTATCATTTCCATCAACTTATTTACTTGCTGCATCCATGCTACCCTATCATGATCTTGCTTCCCCCCAATCCACCTTCATTATTCATAAGCAGTCTTTCCATAATCCAAAAACCATCCCCTCATAGCCTCCATCACCCTTTTATATGATCGTGTTATCTTATCCACATCTTACCCAAATTGATCCATTATTCTTGATTGAAAATGAAAGACATAAAGTACAAAATTTGTTATCAAAAACCTCTTGACATGTTAACTCTTTTGGATCACTCACTTTCATGACAAAATATTGTTATCCGATATGGTATCTAGAATTGCATCATTGGCTTCCATTGCTTATCCAAAAACATGTTTTTCATTGCTATATCTTTTTTCCTTAGCTTGGGTAATCTTGATGAGATGGTCCTATGGGTCACATTCACATTCTTCATCCATCAATGACCTTTCCATTTATAATCTGTCAACTTGCAAATCCATTTGTCATGTCCTATACCTTGCTATAAATTGGGGCAAACCAATGTGATCCTGTTTGAGAGCTGGTAATTTTCTAAAAATCTAAAAATTTTGAAAATCTAAAAAAAAAAACCAAAAATCTTTAAAAATCCAAAAAAACCAAATTCTTGAAAATACAAAACAATTAAAAATCCTTAAAAAAAAATCTAAATCTAAAAATATTTCATCATAATTTTGAGATTTGCCCAAGGAAAACATTTTCCTATCCAACTGGGGGGCATTTGATCCTAATCAAATAGATTTCAATAGACAGACACCAATTCACACAAGCTGATACTTTAAACTCCAACGAATAGAATTTTGAACCTTTGATCTATATCATTGATCAACCAAACATATGATCTTGAAACTTCATCTTTGAACCTTATGACCTTATTATCAGGATTAAAATTTGACAAAACGTAATAGATCATAATTGATGGAATTCTATTTGAAATAAGGATACAAAAATAGCACTAAGGTTTTTATGAGGTATTGAATTTTCAAGTCATGTCTTTCTAGCCAATCAATGATGTTCAACTAGATCAGTTGTGATGAAAGCATGCCATTTTTCTTGATTTCTGTGTGATTGTTTTACAATTGATTCATTGAAATATGCAACTTTGTTTAAAGACATGACCATCAAAGAGTCATCGAGGACATTATGCTTATGGAAGGGATTCAATATCTGTCTGTTTACACAAAAGGATACATTGGTCATTTAGATCTTCCATATCTTAATGCTAACATCCAGTTGCAACATTGAATCTAACGAAAGCGGTATTCATATTCTCATGGTTTGCAAATCTCACCAGTGAGGTTTGTATCAATTTTGTTGTTGAAATCCAAGGAAGGAGGTATTCAAATCATCATAGTTTGAAAATATAACTAGTGAGGGTTGTACTTATTTTAGGTCCCATAAAGCTCAATGATGAAAATATATCTCCTTTTGCATTTCTTTTGCAAAGAAAAAAGTGATAGTTATTTGCATTCATATAGATTAATCTTGCATGGTAGTTGTGGGATTTTTCCTTAATCAAGGGGGTGAAATTTAATCATGATTATATCATCAAATTCATAACCAAATTACATCATCCAATGTTTGTCTCATCAAATTGATCAATGCTACATTAAAGATATCATCAATATACATCTGCTCACCTAGGGGCAACCTCACCATCTGATCAAATAGGGGCAACCTAATTCTCTTCATTACCTATACCTACATCTACACCTGAATCATATCAAATGAACCTATCTATCAACCTCCCACTATTAATCTTCCCATCAAATCCAATCAAATCTAATATCAATCAGTCAAATCATCCAAAGGATCATTTCAAGTCAATAATTTATCCTATCATCCATTTGCTCATCTTGAGTGCATCAAATTTCCTAACTCTAGATCTTGAGGAAGGAAAATTAATCAATTTTTTCATCTCTCTAGATCTTGAGAGTGAATTATCAGTTTATCCAATCAATCCATCAACCTACCTATCCTATCTGATTGACATCAATACAACATCAACCAAGTGATCCTGATTGACATCAAGTGATATCCAATCATCATCAACACATCAATAACATTTTATCAATTATCAAATTCTCTCATGACTGGGGAATTTTCAAATTGATTTTATCGAGAAACGAATCTCAATTTCCCAAACTCAACCAAATCATCCAAACATCATCTCGATTCATTTCTTGAGGGGGCATCATATGCACATCAAAGATTAAAATCAAGGATTCATATCAAAGTTTATTTTTCGTCATCAGGGGAAACATCCTATCATCAATCAAATCTGCATCAGACATCAATCAAATCTAGGGCATTGAAATTTCAAACTATCATCAGTGGGGAATTCTACGCCTTTTCAAATCAGTTTCAAATCAGTTTTGCATTGGAGCATCACATCAATCTTTGCATCACGGTCTCAAATCAAGGTTCGCATCTCGAATTAATTTCTGTATCTTGAATCAGGGTTATTCTCAAATTAGGTTATCAATCAATCGAATCAGTATCAATCAATCAAGCATCAAATCAGTGAATCATGACATCAAATTTTCTTTGAATCAATATGCTTCACACATCAATTCAAAGAGGGGAATTCGTAGATGCATAAATTTGGTCAGGTGTTTTCTAATCAATCAAATCTACATTTTTCATTAAATTTGCATCAAATCTCATCAAATTGCTCTAGATCAATTTAAATGGACTTAATCACATCAAATGGACATTTATTAAACCAAATTGGGACAAATCAAATTTAATCAAAGGATCAATTACCAATGACATTAATTAATTAAATATAAGCCTAAAGGGATTAATAAAACTATATAATTAATTTTAATCAATTAATTGTATAGTTTAAATAAAAAATCAAATCCAACCTATTCCTGTACATGGCTAATATAATTAATTGATTGAATTAATTAAATCCTATTATCTTTCAACAAGAATTTGAGGAACCAATGAGAATTGAGAAAGCAAAGCACATGGATCACTCCAAACTTTGCAATCTCAATCACTCATTTTTAATCTTTGCAACTTCCTCCACTCATCTTGTCCCAACCTTTGAGACAATAATTTAAATTATCCCCTCATTTGAAACCATTTGAAAGCTTATCACTCAACCAAGGTTAAACCATGATCAATTAACTCTATGCCCTACCCTTGGAAAATCCTATGAATAGAGAGAATTTTGCAAGCATAACATATCCTAGACATTCGAATGGATAGCATCTACAATATAGGTATTTTTAGAGAGATAAAAGCATTTGTGAGAGAAATATCAAGCATTTTGTGAGAACATTTGAGCATTTGAGTGAATCATTTTTGATGATTTGAGAGAATCATGAGCTAGATAGGCATATCAATTATCATTTTCTCATTCTAGGACTATCACTTGTAGAGATTTAAGTTGAGAGATTTCTATTAGCAGGATTAGATAGAGATCCATGGGATGCTTAATGATTTCCTTTCAATTCTTAGCTTAGTTTGTTGATGTTTCTCCATAGGATTGATTGAAATAAACTAATCTCATGAAGGTGTAAAATTACACACACAGTTTGCAAACCAATCTAGCTTTATCTCTGATAACTTCTCCATGCTCATTCAGTTTGTTTATGAAAATCCATTTAGTACCATTAAATTTTTTGTCTCTGGGCCTGGGTACTAATGTCCATGTCTTGTTCTTTTCAATTTGATCATACTCTTCTTTCATTGCTTTCTTCCAATCTTCATTATCTACTGCCTCTTTAACTTTCTTTAACTTTATTAGGCTTGATAGCTCTCGATTGTTCAAACATTTGTAAGCTTTACTCCTTGTATAATATCCTAAGAATATCCCTTCTTCTCCTTTGGAATCAAACTTTCCTTCTCTAGAATCTTTTAGAATATAGCATTTTCTCCCAAAAAATTTGAAGTGATTGACATTAGGTTTGTATTCATACAATATTTCATAAGGTGTCTTGTTGGTATCTTTCTTCATTTGTACTCGATTCAATGTATAAACATCAGTACTCACAACTTTTGTCCAAAATTTTTGTGAAACTCCTTTTTTAATCATCAGTGTCCTAGCATAATCAATAATATATTTGTTTCTTCTCTTAGTAATCCCAATCTGTTGTGGTGTCCTCGGTGCTAAAAATTGTCTCTTAATTCCATTCTCATTATAAAAAAAATGTAAACTTATCAGAAGTAAACTCATCTCCTTTGTCGGATCTCAGACATTTCAATGGTCTTCTAGTTTCTTTTTCAACTCGGGCCTTATACCACTTAAACATTTAAAATGCATCAGATGTTTCTTTTAAAAACATTACAAATATCATTCTATAATAGTCATACACAAATAAAATAAAATATATGTCTCCACAATAACTTTGATTCCTCATGGGACAACATAAATTAGTATGTACTTAACCCAAAATTCCTTGTGTAACATAAGTCTTTCTTGAAAAACTAGATGTATTCATCTTACCCATCTGACATTCTCTGCACATAGCATTTTTAGGTTTTTCTAATCTTGGTAGTCCTCTTACTCTACTCTTGTTACTCACCTTGATTAAGTTGTCAAAATTAACATGACAAGACCTTTTGTGTCATAACATCTTCAACTTTAGAAAATAGGCAACTCTTCATAGAAGTATCAAGATAAAATAAATTACCTTTATATTGTTCTTCCATAGCAATCAAATTATCCTTCTCATCAAATACTTTCACCTTCCCTTATTGAAATTTTAGTCGGTGGCCTATATTGTTTAGTTGTGCAACACTCAACAAATTATACTTTAATCCTTGAACCCAATAAACATCATCACATCTTGTGTTATTCAGTAGAATTATAGAACCTTTTCCTTTCAAAGGATATGGAGCATCATAACCAAATCTAAGAAATCCTCCATCATTCTTTTTGAAGGAAATAAACTTAAGTGTTTCACTAGTCATGTGATGTGAACAACCATTATCTATAATCCATGTTTCATTTTTACTTATTTTTGATATTAGGGCTCTTGGTTCTTCTTCATCAGAATCATCTTTAATAGAAACATAAACAACTTATTTTCCATCATCACTTAGTCCTTCATTAGCAATATGACATGATTTCTTACCTTTGTTTTTGTATTCTTTGTATCTCCTGAATTTGTTTTCTCTTTTTTCCTTATCTCTATTATCTTTCATTTTCTCCTTATCTTTCTCAGGATAGTTAGATGCAAAGTGACCAATTTTATCACAATTAAAAAATTTCAAGGGTAACTTACCTCAGTATTTTCCTTTGTCTCTTTGTATCCTTCTAGCCAAAAAAGCTTCAAATTATCTTTCATTCTTATCACATTCAGTAAATAACTCTTCAAGACCTTTAGTACAACTATACAATTGCTCACTAGCACTACTCAAATATCCATCTCTAGCTACAGCTTCCCTAGCGTTTCCAATCTTTAAAGTAGACTTAAATGCATATTCAATCTTAGATGTAGAAGGAAAACTATTGTCAAAATAACTCAAATGCATTTAACTTACCAATAGTAGCATCCAGTGAAACATTCATCTAGGGTATAGATCTTATCTCTTGTATAGAAGATACACAAATAACATAACTTGGTAACAGGGTTCTCAACATCTTTCTTGTAACATCATCCTCTGTTATGATCCCACCAGCTCCTATGATGGAATTAAAAATCTCCTTAAGTCTTTTACTATATTGTATTATGTTTTCTCCTTCCTTCATCCTCATAGAGTCAAATTTTCCTCTCACACTTTTTACTTTAGCCTTCTGAACATGTTGATCTCTACCATAGGTCAAAATAATCTTATCCCTTATTTTTTTTGAAGTAGTGAAACCATCAAGTTCATCAAATTATTGGTTGGTAAGTGTAGAAGTAATCTCAATCATTACTTGTGTGTGTTCTTGTTTCTGCCTTTGCTCACTTATTGTCAAAGGTATAGTAGTTGGTGCTACACATTCATTATCAAGAAAGTGAAGTGCATATTCTCCTACTCTAGACACATATAACCTCATCCTAATTTTCTATGTAGATAAATGATCTCTATTCAACATTGGTGCTTCCCTCTTATACATCTTTAGATCTTAACTTAAGTCCTTTTAAACTTATCACTTCAGATTAACTTAACTCTGATACCAATTATTGGTCTACTGAGAGGGGGGTAAATTAGGAAAATCAAACTTTAACACTTAAATCTAAACTCTCTAATTCACTTGGTAATATTGAATATAGTAAATTACCAATTCACCAATACACTTAAAACTTAAACAACAATACATCTCATATATGTAAATCAATCATTCAAACTTAGCAACATTAGATTAACTCATATAACTCCAAATTTAACTCAATTGAAACCAGATTTAACGAGGAAACCTAATTTGGGAAAAACCTCTATGGGAATTTTAACCCACAATAAAAATGTGCCCTTCTGAAGTACACTCGGTTAAGAACTTATCCTCTGAAAGATTACAAACAAATTTGCAAAATGTGACCCTATTAGGGGATTTACCTCATGTCTGTTAAGATACTCACCTTGTTAGGAGTGGCCTTTTTAGAGGTCTTTGAACACTCTTTTGGAATGTCACCTAAGTCTAGGTTTTACAAATAGGAATGTTAAATCCACTCGGTTAAGAGATTTCTCTGTTACAAATATTAATAAGAAACAGTAAACTTTGATTTGTAAATATAGAAACTACCTTTTCTTGTGTCAGATCCTTTATGCTTAATTGAATACTGGCATCACATACTCCTTTGATCTCTTTCCCAGACTGTAGATTCTTGAATCTTTGTTTCTCTGTTCTTCTTGATAAATGTTGTTCTTCAGCTTCTTCTTCTTCTCTATTCAATTTTCCAGCCTCTGTAAACTCTGTTAATTTATCATTCTTTATATAGACATACTTTTGCCTCTCAATCTCCTTAATTGATTTCCAATCATTTTCTCTCAGTCATTCGATCATCTTCTTCATAATTCACAACTCGGTAAACCATTTCACTTTTACCTTGGAACATGAACTTTCCTTGGAATTCTTCACAATATAGTTAAACCGCTTGATCTTCACATTAGATATTTTAATTGAATTTTCCCATTTGTAGATATTCTAACAAACATCATTTAATTCATTTCCTCATCCAGTTCATCATCACTACACATTAAATTTGATCTTACCATCATTTACAATCAATATCATGTACTCGGTAAAACTTGCTTTGCAACTTGGTTACTGACTTTATTCACTGTTCGGTGTCTAACTCATCTTCGGTGCTTGGTAACTATAACTGAAACACATAAAATTATACCAATTGACTCTGTCTAGCTTGGTAAAGTAATTCTTTTAGTCATAACTTTAATTCTTTGCAGTTTCTGACTTGATCAATCAATTGTACCAATTTGATAATATCAAATATATAGTAGAAAACAACTATATCATCACTACTTCATCATTGTCTGATTTGTATTTTTCACCCATTTAAATTCTCCTCTTAATATATGGTAACATAATAAAAACCAATTAATCAATTTCTTGACATCAATGACAAAACAACAACTGATCTAACCATTTCTACAATCATGATAATCGATATCACTCGATCTTCATCATCTCTATCAGATATTCATTAGTTGATCAAAAAATAATACCATAATCATTGAGGGTGTGAATGATAAAACAAAAAAAAATTGTTGCACCCCGCCACCAAAACCTACAAATTTGTATCAATTATCTTCCTTCCCATTCCACCAATACTATTAAACCTACCACGTTGCATTAATTAACCAATGTAATTGTGCCCCATGAATCTTGATAATACATTTAGTGTTGTAAATAATTTTGTTAATCTCATTAATCAATCCAAACATAAGCCTACTATTTGTATTACATTTGATCCTAACGATACTATTAAGACACCTGATTGTAATCTTTGCATTTTATCAAAGATTAATGATAAGCTCTCTTGAGGATGCTTATTGATCTTGTTGCATCACGAATGTTATAACTAAGGAACATCTTTACACAAGAAAATTTCATCAAGACTCCAATGAAAAATCAAATGTGATGATTAATAATTTTAATGGTTTTAATTTTCTTACCCATGGTTCCATCACCTTTCGTATTGAGATGGTAAGAAATTTTGAGTTGTCACATTTTTTTTCATCCAAACTTCCACTCAATTTCAAGCGACACTTGGCCTTCCTTGGCTCACTTCCATGAAAGCTATTGTCTCTCCTATGTTGGTAAGAGACACTGCCCTTGAGGATTTATATGTTTTCATTGATAGAAACCATATACATTCCACATGTTCACTTATCTTGGTCATACCAAAGGATTAAAGACAATTGGCTAAGTATGTCACAGACTGGGCAGTGTACAACTTTTAGAAAATGGTTCGATATGGACACCTAGTTTTGATTTTTGAGGTGTGATCCTAGGAGGAGATTAATAGAGGGATATTATAACTTATTCTACCTTTGTAGTACTTAAATATTTTATATGATTGAATTATGGGATTTTGTATACCAGGAAACTGGTTATCATAAAATAACAACGATAAGATACAATAGATCACTATGTGATCCTAGAAGATCGACTGGACAATCATTTTATAAGTTTGAGGACATAGAGATGATATAAGAGAATGGTTATATGTGATTTTTATAGGTTCATGTTATGTTTTGCATCTAGATTTGGCCAACTCTTCACACTTTACATTATATGTTCTTATGGTTGACCCACTAATGATCTTAATTTTGAGTATCAGTTTATAAGATCAATGTGATTAGTTGTTTTGTTTTGTGGTTTGAATACTATGTATGCAAAGGATATGTGAACAGAGGGTCAATTAAGAAGAAGGATAGTTTTTATTCAGTTTATTGTACTTAATTGGAACTTATTTTGCACACTTAGATGTTATGATCCAATTTTCAACTTCTTGTGGATTGTTGTCCATACTTTTGTAAGGTAGTGATCCTTTCTTAAGGTGGTAGCCCTTATTGTATTTGAGAATTTTTATCTAGGTTGTAAGCCTAACTGCATGTGCATTCCCCTCTTTGTACTTAAACCTTTAACAAGGTAATATATTTCTGCAAAGTATATTTTGTAGTTTCCATCCCCACAGTGGCTTTTCCCCTAATAGGGTTTCCATGACAAAAATCATGGTGTTATGATGTTGTGGATGCTTGTTATTTTTTTTAGTTCATTACTCTTTATTTCATGTTCTTTATGGTTGAGAAATTAGTTTAATAAAGTTAAAAATTGCAAAACATTGATTCACTCCCCCTCTTAGTGTGCCTCGGAGGAAGTCAAGAAGCTGGACGAAGATCCTGATGGGTGATTTAATGGGTTCAAGAAGTGTTTAGAAGTAGCTTTTGGTTGCACTTGAATATCTTGATCAATCTAATGCTCAGAACATGGAATTGGAAAGGAGACTCAAGGAAGCTGAAAAATTTGTTGAAACTTTGAAATGACAATTGAACAAATCTATGGATTAAAGAAAATCTATTGTTGAACAGGTGAAGTAGAAAGGGAATATAGATGAATATAAAGCCCTAAAATAAAATAAAAATGAATATGAGCAACTCGCAAAAGAAAAATAAAATCTTAAGCATGAGATGGAAGCCATGGTAATGAAGATTACTAAGCGGAATGAGACAATGAAGGAGAATGAGACAAGGAAGAAGAATGAAAAATATCTTGAACAATCTTTGAAATAAAAATCTGATGAATGTCACAAACTAAATTGTGAAGTTGGACAACTACAACTTTAACTAGATGAATCCAAACATGATGAGAAAAAAATTGAAAGGGTAAATAACATTCTTAGAAGTGACCTAGTTGTTGCAAATGAGTTCAAAGAAAAATTCAAGGCTAACTCAGTGAAGCTTGATGCACAATTTGGAAGTCAGAAAATGAAAGAAGGTACACATGGTCTTTTTTTTATAGAATGGAGAGAGTTATGGATTTGGTCAAAGAAATATCATACCAAGTAATAAAAATGGAAATCCTAAGAAGTCCTCAATAAGACAACCCAATGCTCAAAATTTTAATGATAGATTCTTTATTTACAATAAATTTAGTCCTACGACTACACAATGCAGAAATAGAGTGAATGCTACATCTTTTTTTGGTCAATTCTTTAAATGCAATAACTATGGTCATAAATCAAGAGAATGCAAGATGAAAAATACTCCTAATAGATGGAATGCTAGCTTCTTTACATGCAGCAATTTTGGACACATTGCTAATAACTGTTGATCAAGAAGAAATCAGATGGACTACAAGAATGGTCAATCCAATGTGATATATAACAAATGCAAAAATATTGGTCATATTGAAAACTCTTGTAGACTTGGAAGTGTGAACATGAGCAGACGAGGTTCGATGAACAATAACTTGTAGAATAATGATAATGGAAAACAAACGGTTAAAGTTGAAGAAGTTAGAAAGAAGATGAGAAAGAAATGGGTACCAAAAGGTAATTATGATACTAATGGAGGACCCCCACCTACACTTGGTGTGGAAATGGGAAATTGAATTAGTTCATAGACTAATGGGGAGTTTTAATGAAAAAACTTATAGACCCCTAAATAAATTTAATATATGGATGGGAGCATTCTATTCCAATATATCAAGCTGTGTAGATCATGATTGAGAAATATTTGATGGAATCTACACAGGTTTTGAGGGTTCATAGAATATTTTGTAAATAACAGTGTGAAGATAGTTTAACAACTAGGGTACAAAGCATTTAATACACTTCAATTTTAGGCATGCACAGGTTCAAAAAGGGATTATTATACATCATTATTCACCTTTCAACTTACTGGAAGCAATTGCAGAGTGATTTAAGGCAATTTGAAAGAGATCTAAGGCCATTTGGAAAGATTTCACAATCTAACCCATATTTCATCGTAAAGAGGTATTTTTCATTACGTAGTTTTATATTTGAGTTTAAAATCATGGATATGCCACATGTTGTTGATATCACTGAGTGCCCTAGGCTAAAGTTTAAGAAACATCCATACAAATCACTAGTGGGTGATCCAAATGGTGTATTTTCTTTTGTTCCTTACAACATACTTCTGGTAGAAGGTATTAGGGCATACATCCATTGTAATCTATAATAACTAGAGGATCACTCAATTCACCAGGTGTATAAGAATTTTTTTGTGAATTCTAAGTTGAAAGATGAGTATAACGTTTTGGAGGAAAATAAATTTTCTCAAATTATAAATTTCCCTATATTTGATTAGAAAGGTTGGATTAGGTATGCCTTGAGTAGGATTCATGATCAATTAATTTGGTTAGATAGACCTCATAAGATTACTAAGGAAGTACTTGACATTATGACTAGTTTTAATGCTTCTAGAGAAGTACCTGTACTTAAGTCTATTAATAAGGACTTGGTCACAGAACTAACTAGTTTGTAGTGGGATAAGAGAGCTATGACTATGAATGATATCTTACAACTAGGTTTTAGGTTTGCTTCTATGGTTTTGGGTTACAAAGTCTATCATTCAAGAAGAGATAAATCCACTTCAAGCACTATCATATACACAACAGACAAAATGGTTAAGGAGGATGGTAACTATGAAATCTATGAGTTATTGAGAGTTCAACTATTAGAAAACCTTGCAAAAATAAAGGACAAAAAGAAAATTTCCAAATATGGTTCTTCGGTGGCATGTATTTTCTCTTACTTCATAAGTTATTTCACTGGTGTTGGACACATTCAATGGAACACTAATAGGCCAGTGACAATTCAGATTAGATATTTCTATTACATGCTTGATAGAAAGACAATGAGAAGTACAATAGGGGGTTATTTCAACAGTTTTCAATAAAAATGCGCTTGAGTTATAGTATTCTAATGTACATTTTTTACAAATATAAAGATTCCATATTTTTCATGGTAGAGATTGATGATTGTTAAATAGAGGCATTGGAGCCTATAACTTCATGGGATATGCAGATGGGATATGAATTTGATGCTCATATTCTTGAAGCCTATGCTGAGGAAATAATAAGGAAACCTATTGATCCAAATGAAGAAAGGTTGAATACTTACACAAAAAAGAGTCTTAAGGTGCACTTGGAGGGTAATAGGCCAAATAGATAAATAAAAATCAGAAAACAAGTTGAACACTTGGAAAAAGACTTTGGCATCTGTTTTTAGAAGTTGAGAGAAAAAAGGAAAAGAAAGGAAGAAGAAGGACAAAATAGAACCAATTCATGTTGATGCAGCTACACCAAGCACTACTCCTATGACATCCTCATCTAATACAAGACAAGCAAGGAGATTAGATTCATCTTTGATTAGTCCAAATGTAGAGCTTGCTACTACACAACAAAATACAACTCTAAAGGTAGCTTCTACATCAAGATTAGTAATCTTAAAGAAGATAACTCAACCTAAACCATTCAGCAAGAGAGTAAAGATAAACAGTTCAAGAAAGTATCAAGGTGTTGGTGATGATGACGAGGACACTAATTCAGATGATGCAGTCAAAGAGTTGAGATGTAAAGGAGATAAAATAGCTAAGGTAACTAAAAATAAAATATTTGATGAAGAGCCTACAAGAAAGAAAATAAAGGTTGATGTTGGTAAACCTCATGTGATAGTCATGACTGATAAGCCTCATATGACAGTTGATAATGTTGTAAAGAACTTGATATTTTATGGTATTTTTGTACAACTAAAGAGATATTATAATAAGTTTGATGAAAATGAAAAGAGAAGACTTGAAGAAGCCACAATTAAATACTTGAACAAGTATAATAGGGCACTTGTTGAGATTAAGGGAGACATTCCAAATGAATTGTTTGACATATTGGAGATGAGAAGAGCTAAAGCACAAAATAAAGACAAAAGGATTAGAGAAAAGGTTTTGATCAATCTTTGTCTTGTGATAGCCAAATAACAGATGAATAACATACTTGAAGAATAAAAGACAAAAATTAAGTGCAAAACAAGACTAAACAAGCTTATGAATGGTAAAAGTGATGAGGTCATAAAAGATACAGAGAAATTTCTAACAAAAATCTTGTTGAAAAATAATTTTGAAGTGGTTCGGAAGAATGATGAAAAGGATACTCATGATACCACTATTCATGACATTGAACCTTTGGGTAGAACTTTTCATGTTATAGATGATGTTCCTAATGTTTACATTTTTAGTATTCCAATTAGTTTATCTATTGATGGTATGGAGGATGATGTTCAGAGAGATGATCAGATAGAGAAGAGAGATGTTGAGGGAGAAAAAGATGATGAAGAAAAGAATGATGAAGATTAGAAAGGTGAAGTAGATAAGGTGAAGGTGAGAATGATATATTTGTATATCACGTAGATTAAATGGTATCAGAAAAAATGGAAGAGAGGGTGACCGCAACAAAAATAGAGGCATGAAACACTACTGTGGCAGCGAAAGAATTCTTACAGGAAGACAATTCCAACATAGATGATATGGAGATCATTCAAGGACCAATCAATTTGGATACACCGAGTCTAGTTCAGATGATGAGACTTGCATCAGTGGCTCAAGACAAGAAAAGGAAGTAGATATTAAAAATAGATGTGAAGGACACTAAACTAATAACTCTTGCATCTGATGTGTTAGGTAAGATCATGCCTACCTATGTGAAGGATCATAATGATACACCATCTGGATAATTTGAGGGCCTAATCACTGCAATAAGTACTCACTGTATTTCATTAGAAAAAATTTCTATGATCAAAGTAAGGAATGAGTTTGATGAGAAGAGATTAAATGAATTATGTTCAATGGATGCAAAAGATAGGTCATCTCTAGGTGTTAGTATGAAAAGGATTAAAGATTATTTAACTAAAGGGGGAAAGATTTATCAGGCATACGTTACCTATCCTATATGTGTTGATGACTTGGAGAACATAATAAAGGAAAGTGAGAAGAAGTTGTCTAATTTATCAATATCATTTTATCTCTTGAAAAATTTAGTTTCCAATCATGAAAGTCAGGTAGTTCCTCTGATAGATAAAATCAAATGCATGATTGAAGAGAAGGAAAGAGTGGTTGGTAGGATTAACAAGATTAGAATTTTGATGGCGTTTGAGATGAACATGTTTTCTAGTGTTTTGAAAGAGGTAGAGGCAAATTATAAAAATCCTATTGCACATGATCTTATTTTAGCTAAAACTCACGCCTATGCAATCTGTGGATAGATCCAAATTATTGATAGCCTGAATAAAAGTTGGGATAATGATTTTGGTGCTTTGAGGAATATATTTTTAGATGTTTTCAATATTTTGTAAGTATACATAGTACACTTGTATATATGTGGCATATATATAGGATTTTGGGTAGAAATTGTGGTTGTAGACTCCTCTATCTTCTCCACTAATGTCAAAAGGGGAGATATATGGAGTGAAAAATGTATATTTGGCTCAGGGGGAGAAAGGGGAGTATGAGAGATTTTGATTTTTGTAGCAATTAGTGTGTTTGGCATTTTAGACACTTCATTATTCACTAACTGTCGCCATCAATTCCAAAAGGGGATTTTTTGCAAGAGACACTACTCTCAAGGATTTATATGTTTTCATTGATGGAAACCATATGCATTCCACATGTTATCTTATCTTGTTCATACCGAATAATTGAAGATAATTGGCTAAGTATGACACAAACTTGACAATGTACAAGTTTCAAGAAATGGTTATGTATGGACAACCAGTTTTGAGTTTTGAGTTTTGAGGCATGATCCTAGGAGGAGCTTAACAAAGGCATATTCTATCTTATTCTAGGTTTTCAATACTTAAATATTTTGTATGATCGAGTTATGGGATTCTATGTTCCAAAAAATTGCTTATCAGAAAAGAACAATGATAAGATATAATATATTGCTATGTGATCCTATCAGATTCATTGGATGATTGGTTTATAAGTTTGAGGACATAGAGCCAACATGGCAGAATGGTTATGTGTGATTTTTAGAGTTTCTTGTTATGTTTTGCATATGGATTTGGTTGAATCTTCACACACTACATTATATGTTCATATGGTCAACCTAGTGATGATCTTAATTTTGAGTATTGGTATATAAGATCAATGTGCTTAGTTGTTTTGGTGTGTGGTGCAAATACTATGTATTAACAAAGGTTTGGTTTAGAAGATGAATATTTTTTATTCCATTTACTACACTTAATTGGAATTTATTTGGTATACTTAGATGTTATGATCCAGTTCATATTCTTGTAGATCATTGTCCATACTTTTGTAAGGCAGTGAGCCTTCCTCAAGGTTTTAGCCCTTATTGTATTTGAGGACTGAGATCTAGGTTGTAATCCTAAATGCATGTCCATTCCCCTCTTTGTACCTTAAACCTTTAATAGGGTAATAAATTTCTACAAAGTATATTTTGTGGGTTCCATCCCCACTGTGGTTTTCCCCCTAATAGGGTTTCCATGATAAAAAATCATGGTGTTATGATTTTAATGATGTGTTTTCTTTGTTTCAATTCATTAATATTTATTTCATGTGCTTTATGGTTGAAAAATCAATTTAATAAAGTTAAAAATTGTAGAACATTGATTCACCCTGCCCCACCCTCTCAGTGTTCCTTAATACTAACATCCTATCTATAAGTGTTTAAAATTTTCCCATAATGGATAAATAATCATCATAAACCATAGTCTCTATCATCTTTTAGAAAGTTGTGGGAACTTTGAACTTGACTTTTTTTGGCCTACCATGTCTCAACCATTAGAACTTCACGAGGCTCATCTCTCTTATCCTACCAAAATATTAAATCCAAAAAAATTTATGAATTGAGAAACGCTAAGGATGTCCCATCTCTTTGTCATAGACCTAGACTCCTTCCCACACCCCTATTTCTCCTACCTATACCTCAGTTTTTCCACCTATATCATATAAGTTCTTTGCACCTTCTCTCTCAACCTAGTGAGGTCCCTTCCATTCTCCCTCCTAAGAAAGAAAAGGAGACAATGTTGATTGATCCTAAACCTCCCCAACTTTCAATTAAAACCACACATAATTGTTGTGCTTGTGCTCATTGCCATCCTAGAACCCATGAGATAGCTTCCCAAACTATTTTCTACCCTAAGTAACCTCATTATTATTTGATTCCCTATGAGAAACCTATACATATCCCAAGGGAGGAAGTTAATCTAAAAAATAAATAAATTATCTAAATATTATTTTAATTTATATATTAAACATCCTATTTTTATTAATTTAGATGATTAGAATAATCTTGATGATGATAGCAATGTTAATGATTCAAATGGTGTCAATCCCAATGATTTTGATGAAATGTATGAGGATATTAAAGTAAATCATGAATTATCTACTGAAAGTTCAAAAATGTTATCCCTAGCTCCTTGTGACAAACAAAGTGACTCGTCATTAGAGCATGCTCTTTTTAGAACTTACAGTAGCTCCATTTTTGTGCTCAATGTTGTACCTCTTGTTTCCCACCTTCCCTAAGAAATGATGATTAAGATAAAGGTGGGGGGGGGGGGGGGGGGNGGGTTGTATATGATACACTTGAATAGATACTCTTGTGTAGTGGACTCTTTTATGTGTTTTATTTTTTTTAATGTGCTCCTCTATGATGTGCTTATTGTTATATGTTTTGTGTAAATATCTTTAAACAACCCTTTTTGCTTCATTGGAACAAGGTGATAAAGGAATTAAACCTATTGTGGCATTACCCCGTTTGTATCTCAATTCTTCTATACGTTATATACATGTTATGTTTTACATATTTTATCATTATCAATATGCCTTTGTGTTGTTTTCTTAGAGCCAATGCAAAACAGTAGCAACCATCTTTCTTTTTGGTCTCCACAATGTTTACCCAAAAAGATTTTTTTTTTTATATCACTTATGTGCTCCTCTTTTATTATGCTCATAGTTCTACCACATTTGGGAGATGAGGTCAATTCATTATGATTATTATTGATATAGACGAGTAATAACATATGTATACTGACCCTATAGTTAGTAGAACCCTTTGTGATGTTTTTATCATGTGATTCATTTCCCTTGATTTATCTTCATCTGAGAGCAAGTCATACGGGAAACATGCTTGTATTTAGGATGTGTGTATGCTATGCTAAAGATATTTCTCCCATTAAGGCAGACACAATTTATTTAATGTGCGGGCATAGACTTCGCTCCTCATTATACATTGTGCACACACCATACTGATTAATGTTTTTCATATTACTTGGCAAACATTTCCTTTTTCTGAGGGATATCATTTTAGCAGGATTCCTTAGGCCTAGTTATTCTTTTTAGATTGCTTTAGAAATAATTCTTTCCTTGGGCCTAATCCTCCTTTTTTGTGGATTTCCTTGAAAACAATACTTTTTTCTTGGTTGTCCTTTCAATGGGTTGACTAGCATATCAACTTCATCATTTTCACTTCTCTTTTTCTTTACATGATCAATAGTACTCTCTCTCTCTCTCTCTCTCTCTCTCTCTCTCTCTCTCTCTCTCTCTCTCTCTCTCTCTCTCTCTTTTTTTTTTTTNTTCTCTCTCTCTCTCTCTCTCTCTCTCTCTCTCTCTCTCTCTCTCTCTCTCTCTCTCTCTCTCTCTCTTGTTGATGTTTCGTTCATATTAGTTTAAGATTGACAAGGACCTAAGTCACTTTGGTGCTTGGTGTTTTCCTTGTCTCTTTTACCTTGACGGGATCTATTTCCTATGCTTTGACCTTATTTACCATGAGTATGAAATCGATTCAAACTCCTGCTAAAGTGGGGTATAAATGTAGCATCCTAAACTGTAATTACTTACAATATTAGTCCTTATCTAGGCCTATTTTAGTGTCCAATTCTTCCATGCTCATTATGCTTTATCATACCTTAATTTGGTGCACATTTTTGATATCCCCATATTTGTATTGACTCTTAATTTAAACTTAAGCCTCAACTACCTTGTCAAGGTCATTCAAGAATGTATGGGGTGGCCCAATTCACCTCCTACATTGGGATTCACCCCTTACATGACACATTGGTCCCAAATATGAAAGGGAGACTGGTCTTTTGATTTTGACTGGGATTTCAAATCCTTGTCAACCTCCTTCAAGCTTTGAGTCCAAAAATGACTAGAAGAGGTGTGAGTACAAGGATACCTCCCTCATTTTGGGATATATCATCCTACATTGAAAAATCATCCACAAGCTATTAAGAAATTCAAGCACTCAAGGATTTAAGGATAAATCAACTTCATTCAAGCATCAAGAATAGAATATATGGAGTAATGTCTAGATCCTAGCATGTGTAAATGAATTCATGTTCTTCCTATCCTAGATCCATGGTCAAGACTATATTCAATATACTTTAAAGCATCTTCATGATAAATTTGACACTTGTGAAGGTATAACTTCTTATAAATCCTTTTCTAATGACACCAACTTTTCCTTTATGCAATTTCAATTCAATTTCCACGTTAATTCCTAAGATGGTTTTGATTGAGGTAAACCCCTTTCTCCAAAAAACTTCCATATTTTCTATGTGCCAGTAAAAGGTGGTGGAGTTTTAGATTCAAATTTAGGAAGACCTAGTACTCTGTTATAGATCCCTACCTTCTCCATAACCTTTTGGTTGATCAAGGGTGCCTCCTAGCATCAAGCTGAGTGATTTCAGTGGTCCCCTACACTCTAGATTGCCTCTGACAAGAATTTCAAGCTACAATTTCTTGTGCGGGTTAGTTACAAAGTCTATTTCCCAAATTTGGGCTCAAAATTTGTCTATAATTTGTTATCTATCTACATCTATGGATTTCTCTACATTACACCTTATCTATTCCAATTTCATCTACTTCTCTATCTAAAATTGCATTCATCATCCATTACACTCGTAGTGAAGGGATAAAACCTTACACTCATTCAATAATTGAGTTTCCTTAATCCTAGTGGGTACTTTCCCCTTTCAAATATAATGGAAGAGGGATGGAATTTAGGATGTGACTCTTTTTAGCTTGTTTGACCATCCTTGTGAAGATTCATCCATACCCTATATCATATCAACCTCATTCCCATTTTTCTTTCATCACATTTCCAATATTGTAACCTTCCAAATTCAACATATACTAATTCAATATCATCACCAGAGAACATATGATTGCTTACTTCTGAACCTACACTCACATTAGGTTGTTATGAATGACAACAAAATTTCAAAATTGACATCAATGATGATACAAAATCATATTGATAACACTTAAAAGTGTTTAAGTCCTTCTCAATAAATTTATTTTGTATAGAAGATACAATCTTTACAATCTATGAGATCACACTTTGTTGAGGCATTCTATCAAAGAGTTTATGGGCCCTGGCTATGATTCCACAATAACATACGTGTCTATCAAGGCAGTTGCAGATACAACATCTAACAAAATTCCTTTATGATTTGATGGATGTCAATTCCCTATTCCACTTGGCGATGATGATGCTTGTTTGGAACACATCTTGTTTGATATTTAAGAGGATACATCACCCTCTTTAACTCAGTTTGTGGATTCTACAGATAAAAAATATAGAAATTTTAAAAAAATCAAGATAAATCTTCAAACAAAACCAAGAAAACAATTTAATAAATATTTTTGGTGGTGTCGATTGTTTGTTTTTTTTTTTTCTTATATACCATGAAATCTAGAAGAGCCAACTATTTAAACTATGCCTTAATAGCTAAATTTTTGGGACTAGTGATCCTCATTGGCATGACCAAGAAAAAGGCCAAGCTCATTGCAAAAATTCCATGCAAAAGGAATGGGTCACTTATGTCTAATCAAACTTCGAACTTAGGTTATAATAAAAAATTTGGTCTTCTTTAAAATGCTAACATTTAAACTTGTCTTAGTCGTAGTTTCCAAAATGAATGGACATATCCATCAAATGAATTTTAAATATAATTTTTCAAAAGATATTGACATACATGTGAAGAAATTTGAATGCAATGGAGGCAGGTGGGTACACCCAAAATGAAGGAATTTGCCCTTCACAACCTTCTTCCCTACAATCGCTGTAAGGATATAATAAAATGCTCTAAAATATCACCAATCTCTGATGTCCAAGGTTTCCTATAGGTCAAACTCGCCACCAACTTGTTGGGTCTCAATCCCTAAGATCCCAAGCACAAAGAAGACAACTATTCACTAGTTGCTCCTAGGACACCCAAAAGAGCAATTTTTGGTTTAATGTGACAAATTGAGGAAATGTTGCT
>MU223733.1:652316-668647 GCA_018584345.1 Thuja plicata | reverse complement strand
TTCAGGAACATAAGTTCCTCTCAATAATGCAGCCATCCTAGTCCAAGATGTGATTGGACTCTTGCCATCTTTCACCCTTTCAGTCTGGATGAAATTCCACCAAGTTAGGGCTGCTCCCTTCAACTTGAATTTTTCTATCTTCACCCTTTGCTTCTCAGGGGTATCCTCACATTCAAAGTAACTTTTCATTGCCTCTATCCAATCCAAAGCCAAGTCTGGATTCATTTTTCCATGGAAGGTAGGTAACTCTGCCTTGTCTTCAAAAGGTCATTTGCCCATAGATCTAAGGGCTTTGATGAAAGGTCTTTGGTCTGCAAGGATTTGGTCTTCATCATCTGAAGTTTCCTCAGAATCCTCTTCTTCTTCTTCAGATTCTTCAACCTGCTTGGTGCCTTTCTCCTTTTCTTCTAATCTCTTCTTTAGTTGTGCCATTTCCTCTTTTAATCTCTTGTTTCTTGCCTCTTGTTCTCTCACCATTTTGGCCAACTTGGAGTTGGTCATTTTCCCTTGAGGTTCAGGTTCAAGATGCTGCTCAAAGGATGGTTGTGCTTCTTCCTCAGCCATGTCTTATGGTGCCAATCTCTGGCTCTAATACCAATTGATGCAATGGAGGCAGGTGGGTACACCCAAAATGAAGGAATTTGCCCTTCACAACCTTCTTCCCTACAATTGCTGTAAGGATATAAGAAAATGCTCTAAAAGATCACCAATCTCTAATGTCCAAGGTGTCCTACAGGTCAAACTTGCCACCAACTTGTTGGGTCTCAATCCCTAAGATCCCAAGCACAAAGAAGACAACTATTCACTAGTTGCTCCTAGGACACCCAAAAGAGCAATTTTTGGTTTAATGTCACAAATTGAGAAAATGTTGCTGAGGAATGAAACTAGGCATGGATCTTGCCTATTTGGGTCCAAACTAAGATGTTCCCACTGGTTTCAAGATTCTATCACATGGTTTTCAAGTACATGCTTCATAAAAACCCAAAACTACTAGTAGCCCTAGCTGAGAGGTTTTGGGGGTTTAACCTTTTGTTTTCCAATTGAATAGCCAAAGAAAACACTGGTTCCAAAAACCCCTTGGACACTTAATAATTCCCCAAAGTTCAAAGGTCTAGGTGTTTGAAGAATCTGCCAAACTACTACAAAGTCTATTTTGCAAAAAGCCCCAATTAGGCCAATTTAACAAAGGAAGTACCCTTTAAACTTATCACAGAGCCTCCAAATCACTTTCATTCGATGGGGAATGGTCAAAAATTCTTAAATCTGGATTTTGGTGCCTGGGCTCAAAGTTTAAGGCAGTCAAGTTACTGCTGTCCTCACAAAACTGGGGGTCACACATAGAGATGTGCCCCTAGGGCATCACGTTTCTCCCTCCAACCTGCATCTTTTTGTACCAAACCAAAATAAAATCAAGGAGCATCATTATTAAAAGGATTCCACCAAAGGGTTTTAATTTCCCATGGTGGAATCTTCAGATATGAACAAATTTGTCTCGAAACCCTTGATTAGAGGCAAAACCACGGGCTGTAGCAGTAAATCTGCAATAACTTTTGAGTCACAACAAATTAGAACATCAAACCAAGTGAAAATGGAAGATAAAAAATCAGGATAACTTCTCCAATTTTTTTCAACCCTCCATAATTCCGTACCAATCCGTACACTACAGAAAACCTCAAAATTGCAGGAAAAAGAGTGAATTTTATTGATTCAAAAATGCCAAATACAAAGTTATAGCCTTCCACCCACCTGTAAGGGCTTATGAAGGCCTCCTCCAATGGTTACAACCATTTTTGAAACCATTTGGCCATTTGGAGGGCTTAATTACATGTTTTAAGCAAAGTTGTCAAAGCTGCATTGACAACTTTGACAACTTTTGCAAATTTTTGCAATATGTTGCAAATTTATGACTTATTGAACTAAAGTGATCCAAAATGGATCAATAAGACCAAAAAACATGAAAACTACACAAAAATACTAAAAATGATGAGTTGCCAATCCGTTTGACCAACAGTTGACCAGGGGCTTATTCCTACCTAATCCTGGTACTGGGGTCTCACAATTGGATTCTAAGGGAAACTCTTTATTCCTAAGAAACCTATGTGCTATTAGGACCTTGTTGATGATCCTTACATGCTTTTTGTGTCCTCCTGATGCTTAGTTGATGTAGAAGGTGCTCCTGCACCAAAATTTGTCTCAATGATATGGTTTTGTTATGAAGGTAAAGGACTTTAATTTTTAAATTATAAAATTTCTTAGAAAATGGGATTGGAAAAACTAATGCTTATTCTTGTGCAAGGTTTTTAGCAAAACTGTAAAATAGTTCAAAATTATACATCACAAATACTTCTAATCTAATTATTATTAGTCTTTGTGTAGATAAAATAACTTTTTTTTTCTTGTAAGCCTTTATTATAAATAATAAATTTATATTATGCCCAAAATTTCAATGGTTGATTTATAGTTGTTTTATTAGTTTCATAGCATGTGAATTTGGCAAGAATCACAAGATATTTTTTTTATTTCTCAAGAAAAGTGTGTCAATGATCTTCATTCTCATGTGAGATGGGTTCGTGTGAACCACTACTCATGAGCATGGGTCAATGAGTTTGACTCAAAAAACTACACAGTTGAATCTTGATAGCAAAATCAATTTGAATTATCATGGAAAATATCTCCTACTTATCAATGATCTTTTTGTTAGATTCCATATGGATAAGGATAAAATGTATTTCTACTCAATATGAAATAGGTACCAAGATATTTGTTGACATGGTTGTGTTGCATGCAAACGACATAATTGAAATATGTATTAGATCCAACCCATTAAAAAACAAAAATATGCAAACCTTAGAAAGATCAAGTGATATGTCTTGATGAGTTGATAGATGGATGTGGTTGTCAAGGTTCCAATAACATGATAGTAATGATTGAGTGATAAAATGGAAACATAACAATAGCATAAAATTGGATATGAATGAATTTGTAGTTGGACTAACTTTAATGAGCCTTAAATCTATCCAAAAATGTAGTTAGTCCATGAATTGAAGCAAATTATTCAATAGCAAGAATGGATGACCATACACAAAAATGTGGAAATAAAGACATCAAAATTGAAAAAAAAAAGATTTTTTTTTTTATAAAAGTGGCAAATAAGCCATTGAATTTTTTTAATTTATTATGAGAATATTTACATTAATCCTGGTTCAAGGGAGCATACTGACAAGAAAGAACCAAGAAGAAAACCTCTAGTTGTAGCTCTAAAAATGTAAGAAACTAAACAAGATTTCAAGTGCAAAATACGGATACAAAATCTAGCCCAAAGTCCACCAGAGGCTAAATCCTAGAAAAAAATGGTAAGAAGACCAATTTGTGTACAATTGAGAACATGCATTACAAGATATAACAAGAATTATAGCCAGGATAAGCAAGAGCGGAACATGAGCTTAATGTCTTTGTGATGAAGAGGAGGGGACCACATTAGAAACCAACTAGGAAGTAAATAAAGAGCCATATGGAGCGAGTGGTTCAATCAAAGACACCAAACTAAGAGTGACACCCAAGACATCTGAGTGCTAATCAACCTTAACTACATTTTTTACAATAGCAAACGCATCTAGAAACAACTATTAACTTTAAAAGTATGAAAATCCATAATGCTAGCTACTGGAAAAGAACCCAAATCTAACTGGTGAGCCTGAAAGGCATTCCAAATCAAAGAAAAGTCAAAGTCATTTAAATAATTGTTCCAAAGATTTTTTCTTTGCCACATTAAATGTCGATCCTTCTCTATTAAACTCATTTTCTTGTAATTAATAGGTTCATGTAAATTATAAATATTAAAAAGTATTTTAATTGGTTTGTCTTTTATTTAGACAATGGTTAGATAGTGAATTACAACATTTTTTTCTTGATGAAGCTAGATAAGGTTTAATAAAGAATAAATATTTTAGATAGCCTTAATGTTAATGAAAATCTTATCTTGATCGGGCTTATACTAACTAAATTTTTTAAATAAATCTTGTATAAACCTTAACATAAGAGAGAGTACACAATAGTTGAGTATTTTTCAATAATTGTGATAGAACTTGTTGATTTAATGCCCAATATTTTTGGTGATTTTCACCACTACTTTTTACTTTAAAGTTGTTATTCTTCATAAAGACTACCCTTAATTGAATGAAATGTATTCCTTAGATCTAAAAAGCAATAAATCATGTGATGCCACATCAACACCCAATAAAATATGATTTTTGGGCCTTTTTAGATACGTGACAAAAGGCATGCTAATATGACATCATATTTGATGATTTGGCCTTGAAACCTTAGTTATAAGTAGGGAACATGCTACATAAGCTGTTGTAAAAAACTGAGAATAAACTTAAATTTCCACATAGAATTTTGAAAAGCGTACAATTAGAATGCTCAACTACTAGATTCTCTCCCCTAATTATTTTATCAGAATCATGATTATAATAACTAGAACTAAAAACTTCATTAAACAAACAATGCAACCAAAAAAATTAGCTGAATAATGGTCGACTGTTTTTGAGCTCAACTAGCACCATGTGCAAAGTGGCATTCATCTCCAAACTTGCATGAACCTTTGGCAAATTTCTCACATAGCTTGGTCTTAAACTGTTTTCTTGGCATCATTTCATTCCTTTCAATCAACTCTCTTACCATGTCTGTGGCTTTACTAATACCCTCAAATGGACCTTCAAACTCTATAATCTTCAAACTAGGATCACACTCATGCTCTCTTATATACAACTTCACTCCTGTTGAATGACAAATCTTCTTGGTATTTGCACCCCCTTTTCCAATTATTCCACTAGCTAGAGAAGCACTGAAACTAATTTTAGCCTTGGAAAGTTCACCAAAGGAAGATTTTGCAGTATCCCTTCTGAGATCATTCTCTCCATGGGCAAAATGGCATTTATCTCCAAATATGCAACCTTCATCACTACCATAACGATTACAAAGATGGGTCTTGTAGCCTTGTGATGATTTTCTTGTATAATGTGATCCTAAACCGTTAGAGGTTTGCACTTTTATAGGATTGTATGACAGTTTAGGATCAATATAATGAAGGTAATGACATTTTTCACCATATGAGCATCCAGTTGTACTGAAAAAATTCTTGCATATTGTGCTCTTTTCTGAGATAATTGTCTTGGGCTTCTTGTGAGGTGGCTCCATCCTTAAAAGCTTTAATGGTATTTCCTTCTCAGAGATACACAGTGACGTTAGAATACCAAAGTGACTGATTAAAAATACTACCACTTTTGTTTAGCAGAAGTAATGTAATTTAGACACTGATAAGATTTTTAGCAATTTATACTTTTCTTGGTATGGCTTCTCTTACAACTTCAAATGTACTGCTGTGATTTCTTGAAGTCACTGCTAAGGTTTTATATGTTTATTTGGGTTGAACCTTCTTCCAATTTCAAATGTTGCGTCCTTTGATTTTGATTTGGCTATTAGTTTATAATATATATTAAGCTTGCTTGACTAAATAAAATAAATTAGGCAATATATACACACATAGAGAGAGTACTTAGACTATTTGTTTTATTAATAGTTTTTGGTGCAACTCTGCTATAATTTTTTATTACGTGGAGTACAATAGTAGGATAACAAGTCAATAGTAATAAATATATAATATGGAGAAGATTTAATTTTGTATTAGATTTGATTTATTCTTTGTTTTTATCATATTAAACAGAAAATATGGACACCTTTCTGTTTAAAAGATTCAAATATTAATTTTGAATTTGATTTGATTTTAGGGTCAGTTTGGGTGCTGGAATACCAAATGCTGGATATAGTCAATTCTGGAAGATGCTGCAATTCTGGAAGATACTTATCCTGAAAATGATTTCCAAAATATGGGCTCGACCCGTTTAGTTCACCTGGAAGATGACTGAGAAGATGCATAAGGATTTTTAATTGTTTATTTCTTAATTTCTTTGAATATATATACACACCTGTGTATATATATACACGTGTAAATATGCATGTGTATACATACATGTATGCATATACACACATGTGTGTGCATGTGTGTATATATACACATATGTGTATATATATATATACACGTCATGTGTGTATATACATATATATACATGTGTGTGTATATACACATTTTTTTATACACACATGCACACACGTGTCTATATACACACATGTATATGTATGTGTGTATATATATACATGTGTACACACAAATATGTGTGCATATGTGTATATATACATGTGTGTGTATATACACGTATGTGCATGTGTATATATACACACATGTGTGTGCATGTGTATATATATACACATGTGTATATATACACACATGGGTGTATATACATATATGTGTGTGCATGTGTATAAACACACGTGTGTATGTGTATACACACCTGTGTGTATACACACACGTGTGTATATAGTAATATAATATAATGTGTTTCGGAATGAAGTTTTGGAGAAGTCACGGATCCGACGAGATATTAAATTTGGTTTTATAAAAATTGGAGTTGGAATTCGAAATTCCAATTCGACCTATTTGGGTGGAAGATGCATATGCCCATTTTTGAGCAAAATTAGAATTTAGAAATTCCAAATCCAGTTTTTTTTGGATGGACACAAACATGAAAGAAACAAAAATGGCTCAGGTTAAACAGTGTATAGTCATTTTTTTATTTGCATTCTATATGAATTAAATTTTAAGATATAGAAACTAGTTTTATTTTTCAATCTAAAAAAGAAGAAAATCATCACTGTAGTCCCAATTGCCATTTGGGTCTTTGTATGGAATAGCTTTTGGAGCTACTCTGCTATCTTTTTCTCATATTTTGCCATCTAGCTCATTCTATCAAACAGCTTCTAGTCTAACTCTGCCATTTTTTTCTTTATCTTACTTTTCCAATACCATCTCAGCAGGTAAGAAAATGACAATCAAGATGATCTCATTGCCAACTGTTATATTTTTTCACACATTCAATGCTAACTTCCCATTTATTTCTTGTGATGTTATGATATGCAGATATGATGTCAAAAGCGTGTGAAGCTGTGGTCTTACAATGACATTCATAAATTAAATTAAAAAAAGCTGCATAGAAGCTTCCCTTAAGCTCCTGTACCTCCAAATACTATTATTCTTCTTTATAACAAAGCTGTCAAACTTCATACTAAGAATATTATTATTTCTAATTTCTAGTTGTGGATAAAAGATTTGGCTGCTAAGACTGTTGATTCTTTCAAACCCCACCAGAAAATGATGTGAAGTTCTGACCCAAAAAAAAGAAAAAGAAAAAACCACTTGCTGTTTTGAAAATGAAGTTCTAACTCACTGACAGACAAAATAAATTTTCAGCTGTCAAACATTATATCTGTAAACAAAGTTCCTTTCAACAGCTGTAAGAATCCCTTAAAGTCCACAAGCTATGTTTGGGGATTGGTTTATCAGAAAACATCGGCTTTAAAATGGCAAGCATGGACTGAATTAGATCACATGTTTTTACAGTCCTAGAATTTGACCCTTATTCTTTATTTGTCAATTTTTTGGTACTGCTTTGACTCAGCTTTTTTAATGGTTGAAATCTGAAGATAACTTTTGAGAACAGTTTTGTTCTTAACTTATTTGGCCAATAATTGGTGAGAGGATGTACATGGCATACAATCCTTAAATTTGATGTTGATTTGATTTTTTTTTTTTTTTTTTTGTGAGATTTGACTGTGTTTTTTTATTTTTTAAAGATGACTTTTGAAACTTGTATCATTGTTTTAAATTTAGATTCATAAAAATCAAAGGGGATTTATATAAAAATATAAATTATTTTTCTTGAAGTTTGATTGGCTAATTGGTTTGGGGGTGTCATTACACGGGTTTTATGGAAACATATATTTTTTGGTTTCCATCTTTATTAAAATTTGAGTGAGGAGACATTAGGGTCACTAATTTATTTAAAGAATAACAATTTTGCACATAATATTTTTTCTTTAATATTAGACAACAAAAAATTTATTTTCAACATATTTAAATAAGTTGAAATAATTAAAATTACTTTCAAACTTGACAATAAGTTGAAATTATTTTTATAAGTAAAATAATATATATCAAATATTTTATTCTAAATCAAATATATTTTAATTATATAAAATAATGGAATTAAATTATTAATTTTTAAATTTTTCCTTCATATGGACTAAATTTTATTTTGATATTTAATGTATTTTTTTTAAAATATGTTGATAATTAAATAAAATCAATTGAGCATTAATTAATATTTTAGAAATATTTGAGTATGTAAATTGAATGGAATAAGTTAATTGACATTGTAATTCAATATCTATTAAAATGGATTAGGATCTTGTGTGGCTTAATATTGAGAGAAAATGAATTTTCCCTAATGACATATTATAATAGAGATTTGCAAGAAAGAATCGAATATTGGATTTGAGGCTAAAATTTTGAGATACCAAAATCAAAGAAACTAAGTGTCTATTATACATTTGTGGCAACAATTATTGTCAATTTTTTTTATGATTTTGTTGTGAACAAAATTATTTATTTGATACTTGGAATACTTATTTACTTGATGATATTTGAAGTATAAGGGAAACAATGATGATGTTAAGGAGCATTGTGGGGCTTTTTATGTAAGAGTTGAATTTCAAGTCTTTCTTGTGAATTACAGATGCCCTAAGAATGGGTTAAAAATAAAGGTAAAGGGATACTACATGGCAATAGATGTCAAACGAAGGTGGTAATGAATTGCATTGAGCTAACTACTATTTGAATCCAAATACAAGTTGAGGAGTGATTCCCTTAAAGAATATAGTTAGTGTATGTTTTGACAATGGATGATCCCAAAAATGGATCCAAGTAGCATGATAATGGGTTATTTGTTATATTTTCTAGTTAACAAGTTTTTATAGTAAGATTAGAATAACCTATGTTTCCTTAATGAGATTTTTTCAAAATCCAATTAATTATTTTTCAATTTGAAGGTACCCTTAGGGTGACAAGACAAAAAAGGGGATCAAACATAGAAACCAAGCACATTTTGAATGATGATTAAATTGATATAGTTTCAATAGAGATAGTTCTATAACTACCAAAATTCATTATGTGCAATGTTCATCTAGATTGGATATACTATGGAATATGAAGGGGACCTCTTGATTTGAAATCCTAACATTGACTGCATTTCAACACCAATGGAGGGTGTGAGGAAGTGTTTAAAAGTAGTACAAAACACATTATGTAAGGGTCACTCTCAAACAACTTTTATACAAAATAGATGCATTGTTTCCATGGTGTTGTGACTATCTAAAGGTGTTAGGAGCTCATTTTACCTATTAAAAGACTTCTAATATGTCCATTGAAATATGATAAACACTTGCACTTGAAGTTTTCTTCCATTGAAAAGGTTCTCCTATTTTATAACATGTTAAGCATCTCTAATAGTGTCTATTGTATTTGTTGAATATTTTTCTATATGTTTTCCATTTTTATTTATATAATAGAATGTTTTAGTTACCTTATTAAGTAGATTCAATTGATTTTTTAGTTCATGAAAGTGTGTGTAGAGTTGACACTTTAAGAAATATGTAGTTAATGATTATTTTGGAGACTCAAATATTTTATAGATCAAGTGGTATAATAGTAGGCTTTTATCCTTGCAAATAGTGTGATCAATAAGAAAGGGTTATTGGTTGGTTGTCTTCATGATTAGGTCATGTGGAAGTAACAAATTAGTTTATTTTAACCTTAATACAAATATAAGGGAGTGGAATATAAAAATAAGATCTACAAAAACAAAGAAAAGGATGATGATCAAGCATAGTCTAGAAGGGAGGAAGATTACATTGCTTGTATTTCTTGAGTTGTAAAATAGGATAGAGCAGAAATATCACCCTAGCCTTGTTTTTCTAATATTGTATTCCACAAGAAAACAGAGATAAGAGAGAATAAGTATAGAGGATTGGATCTTAACCAAAAGAGCTCTAATGTCTCCTGTGGTTGCATTATGTTCCATGTTATTTTGATCCGGGTTGGACTCTATTTTATTTTTTTGGCTTTACTTGTATCATTTCTAATTTAGAAGTTAGATTTAATTGTTTCTTACCATTTTGATCATATTTAAATGATGATGTTTTTTGGATGTGACATGATACTTTAAATGATGATATCTGGTGTATTTTGTATTTGATAACATTAGATTATGTTATTATGATTATTATCATTGATTTCCTATTATAGTGTGCCTTTATTGCCGATGAATATTTCTTTGAGATTTTCACTTCTATATGTTCGTATTGTCATAAATAATTATTTAATGTTTCATTTAAATGAGATGTACATTGAGGATTAAATATGGAACGACCAATGTCATGACATTCTAATAAATACGAATGATCATGTCACTCTAGAGTGTCACTATTTCATTAGCGCACTTTGATTATTCATGTTTATGCTTCATTTATTTATACTGTGAGAAGTTGCACTTCATGTGTGCATGTTTTAGTGAACAGGTACTAGACATTATTTCCTCCTAAGTTGGAGGTTTGATCGTGTCTTATACCTGACAGTGATACGGGAGGTAGTTTCACTGGTCATTCATGATATATCAAATATCATCCATGTATGGATGACGTATCCACAACTGACTTATTATACCACTGGTACATATGGGTAGATCCAGACTTCATTTGCATATTGTGTTAGACTAGCATACATGTCTGTGCATTTAGAGTTCTTGCAGATGTCATGGGAGAGTTTTATATTAAATATTGATTTTAATGTTTTTGGGTTATGTTTAATTAGTGGCAAATTTGTCATAGTTGAATTCCATTTAATTGGAATTGGATTAATTTATTTGGTGGGATTTTCGAGAAGTCTATAGCTTTAATTTAATTTATTTAAGTGATTTATTTTAAATCCCTTTTGGCATTTTGGCAAAAAGTGATTTTATATTGAAGAAAAAGATTCATTTTTCTCACTTTGGCTTTGGGAGAAATTGAATTTTTCTCCAAATTATTTGGGAAAAAATCAATAATTTTCTCATCGTGTTTGATTTGCTTGTCAGATTCTCATGGGTAGCAGCTTGTTAGATTCGTCTCGCAATTGCTCTCACTTCTCTGAAGTTATTTTCATTATCATGAAGAATCTATTTTATTTTGTCCATTCACATTTTTGTCTCATTATGTGAGGTAGGGCATCTTATATCTTTTGATTCACTTTGTCTTTTGAACTGAAGTAAAATATAAAAAAAATTGTGGGTTGAGAATTAGTACTCCCCCAAAATTTCATTCCATTCTATTGCTTATTTGGGTTTTTATGAATATTTCATGTTTACAAATTAGAAATTTATGGGATTTATGGTGTTATTCTACTTGTTTTTTGTGTGTGCTCAAAATGAGAATCTTATTAGATGAATGTGATATCAGGTATCTTAGAGAAAATGGGTTTTCTTCTTTTCAAATTATTAGTCTATGGGTATTTCTTGGATTTGTGTGTAATTGTAGATTGGGATGTAATCCTAGGATTGTATCTATTGTGTGGTTTTAGTTAGTGGATATTGGATTCACCTTGGAATCCATGCTCCTAGCAAAGAGGCTGGTTGAGTGTGTCATGTGCATGAGTGTTTGCCTTTTTCTTCCTCTTTGGACTTTTCTCGATGCTTTGATTTGAGATCACTTTTTGAGTTAGTGATGTTGGTGTTAAGACCGCATCATGATCGCATTTGAATGTACCTTGATGGGATCCCAAGGGACCCAAATTCTTGGTTAAGGACAATGAAGCTTGTTGTTTTATACCATGTTGGTTTTTTATTTGCCTTTCTTACTTTGTATTTTAAGCCTCGTTGTTGAAACAAGATGATCCTATGTGTTTGGGTAGTGGATTGGAGTGTTTCCTAACATGGATCCTGACTCGCAAGTGGCCAACATAGGACACAATATGGATTTCTTAAAAAGTGATAAATAATAAAATAAACTAGGGTAAACAAGGTATGACCCTTTGGTGAAATGGTGGGGTTTCTTGCCTGTAGAGTCAACAACCAATGTTCAAATCCTCACGAGGTCGCTCTCTACTATGTCAAAAATTGAGATCCCTTACCTTGACCCTTGGTGAATGAGTGGGGATTCTTATATGTAGTGTTTACAACCAAGGTTTAAAAATTGTAAATTTATATTGACATATTTTCATGACTTTTATGAATCTATCAATACAGGCATAAATATTTTAACCTTTTTCCCCGAATAGGCACAAAGACATAGAGAGTTAAGAATATATTAATAAATATCTTTGAATAGGCATATATGAATAAAAATATCCAAACATATTCCTCTTTCATCTTGGTATTGATCATTTTGTTTCATGAGGTATGTATAATAATGGTCCTTCTTTATTGAAGAGGATAGGTTAATGTGAACCTAAAAATTCTTTGTAGGGATTAGTCGGGTATCTCATTTTGAGTAGGAGTTAAAAATTGTGGTTTGAAATATCGGCATTCTATTTATCTTTCTAAGATTTATGTGTCTCTTTGATGTGATAAGGGTACTCACACATATATATGTAGCAGCCAGAGTATTTGTCTTTCTAGACATCTTTACGAAATTATGTGGATATCTTTATGAAGGATTAGATAGAGTTATAATTATATAATTTATCTAGGCAAGATCTTAGAGATATTAATATGATATTCCCATTGGTAGTACAAGGTCTTATGGGGTGGTAAGATAAAGACCAATATTATATTAGACAATGGATTATATCTTACCACATTGATTACTAACTAATTTTAAAAAATAATGATTCTGGAGTGTTTAAGTATTTTGCATACTTCCAGGATTTAACAGGATTCCAGACATTATTTGTGATAAAGAATGAAGCCCTCAAAGAAGCTAAAAGTTTAGTAGAGAAAAGAATTTCTATGGATCGGGCAGGAATTGTATCACATATTTGTGTTAACCATCCTAAGATTGTATCTATATTATTCAATTATGCGTCAGGTTAACCCAAGTAATAAAATGGGTTGCCAATTGTAAACATTGTAACTTCTTTAATCCCTTGAGCAAGGTTGAAGGTTTTCTTTGCCTAGTTCTTTCCTACCAATGCTATTTGAACCAGGATTGTAATTTATTTATATTAATAAAATATATCGGCTATGGACTTTTAGCGATAAAAAACTGTGGTAAACACATTAAAATGATTAATATGACTACCTAGATGCTCGAGGCCATTGATCGAAGGTAAGTCTATATCTGTCCACTTGAGGATGTTGATAGAAGATACATTCTGAGCCTGGCCATCTTTGGTCGTTGACCGAAGACTCGATGCTACTTGGGCCACCATATGCCATGTGATGACACTCCATTCTTGAGTCCCTGCACTATAGCCTTTGTTAGCTCTGAGTAGTGGTCATTTGTACATGTGTCATACTATGTTATGAATCCATATGTTTTAATTTGGATCACTAAACTATCCTTCGAGTTCCACATTTGGTTGGCATGTGTGTTATCCATTCCTTGTGTGTGTGTGTGTGTGTGTGTGTGTGTGTGTGTGTGTGTGTGTGTGTGTACCTTATATTTTTGGTCAGGTGACTATCTTTTCTTGCATGGTGGGGTGAGCCTGAGGGTACCACATGGTTGGGTAACATTTCATACCACTACTGGGGACTAGTGTACATGTGGAAAAATTTGTATAGTGATGGAGTTATCAAGCATGATGTGCTCATTCTATCCCTTTGCTTTTATGCTTCAATGGTTTATGCATATATGTTGGTATGCTCAGTAGATTAGCTTAGTTTATGATTTTATTGATTATATCGAGTGCGTATGACCTCGATATTTTGTATTCAATACTCCTTAGCGTGGAGATATGTATTTACTAGTCATACGTTGGTGTCATCTTAGGCATTTTTCTTTGTTTTTCCAAGTTTTGGGAAAGAACTGCAGATTGATGCCTATGCTTACACTAGCATCTACGTTAATCGATGTTTCCACCTGCAAAATGGTATTTATAACTCACTGGTCTAATACTATTTGTCTCAAAGTTTTACCAATCATGGATAAGCATTTGCGTATGTGAATTAGCACCTGTACAGATCAGTACAACTGTCTACTTTGGCATTTATGCTTCTTTTGGCTCGCCATTCAAGATTGAATGTCGAGCATAATGTTTAGTATTTTGTGATGGCTTATTATGGTCTCTTATTGGTTAGAAGGCAATGAATGTGTATGTTTAATCATCTTAGTAAAACTTCCTTTGGGATAATTAAAAGGGATCTTTTGTTACATTGGATTTTGAGGATACTTTTAGATTTCTCTATGTTTCGTCGTGGGTTATTATCATTTTAGCCTCTTGTGCTTCATTGGAATTTATCTAATTCCTTATTGTGCAACCTTTTGAACATGTGTATTCCATTCTGAGTATGTTTTCGAGTTGTCATGGAACCCTTGGGAGTGTGAGTAATACTTCTGCTTTTACACGATCGTGGTTTAATTTTATTATGTCTACATCTTTGCTTATGCATTGTGGTTATGAATGCACTTATTTACCTGATGTTAGTTCATGTTTCAAAAAAAAAATTGTTTAATGAATATTTGACCCTGTGTTTTGAGGGTTCCTCGGTGGGGCATTACATCTAGTATCAAATCCCATGTTCACACGTTGGTATCTCTAGTGTATATGTACCTATTGTGTTTGGTGTGAGTGGTGTATAGTTAATATATTCTCTTATGGATATCATTTTCCCTCATTTCCTTACTATGGATTATAGGTATGATGTCTTTTGGATCTAATCCACATCTTATTTTTCTCTGAAGGATGCCTCCTAGCTACAGAGGTGGTCGATGGAATTCCCCTCGAGATAACCACGAGGAGGAACATCACAAGGAAGAGAATTGGGAGGAAGAGCATCATGAGAATCACCATGAGCACTAAAGAGGTGGTCATGATGATAATCATGGGAATCCCCAATTGGTTCAGTTACTATAGGAACTTATTACTTAGTTGGGACCCTATTAGAAGGTGTCTCGTGCCATGAGTAGTCTCATTTATCTAATCGTGGTGAATGGGAGGATAGGAGAGAGTGTGAGATTTCTCATACCGGCCCCAACTAGCTCGAGAGTAGAGAATAGAAGAGAGAAGGTAGTGGTGGATGAGGATTCTATCTATGTAGGACACATGAGAGATCTTTTTAACTCCCATCCAGCTACATTGGTTGGTTCTTGTATTGGTACAGAGGCCGAGACTTGGCTTTTAGATCTTTAACATTTCTTCTCTATGCACCCTTATGTGAGAAATGCTAGAGCTCAATGTGCCATTATGCACCTCAGTATTTTCATGTCTACTTGGTAGAACATAAAATATTAGAAGCTCTAATTAGATATTGAAATCATTTCATGGGAGATATTTGAGGAGCGATTCTATGAGTGTTTCCTTTTCGACCAGTACCAATAGACATGTGTTGATGAGTTTCACTATCTTTGATAGGGGGCTATGATAGTGGATCAGTATAAGCATAGATTCTTTGATTTGACTAGTATTCTAGTTATACACATGATGAGCCTATGTTGATAACCGTCAATATGAGCATCAGGACACCATTTTAGAGACTACAGGTGTGTTACACTGTATATATACATCTATTTTATTTTATTTTGGTGCTTCAGATTCCTTTATTTCCCCTTCCTTATGGAGTGATGTTGGCTAGTGGTAGTTTTAGGAATAAGGTGTCTCAACCTTGGATAATTCCTATTCTTATTATTTGTTTTGTAAAATATATTTCTTGCAAATAATGTAATTAAGTGTGAGTGTACATGCCTAGTTGGCATGTTGATGTGTCACTCCACTTGATGTGTCGGCATCTTGAATTGTGTGTAAGGAGATCATGGCTGAAATGGTTATGACGGATTCCTATGACATGTAAGAGCTATTTCTAGAAGATTCAATGACGGTTGAAGACATGCAAGACATGTGGCAACTGATAAAGTTGAGTACTATACACTCTTCTGCAATCATGGGGTTCGGGTTCCTATTTTCTCAGAGAATGGTAAAACCCTAATACGACTATCTTTGGAAGTTGCCCTAAAAAGGAAAGCGCATGATATAAGCATTTTTTAGGGTTGCAGGTTGGGATAGAAAAAGAGTGTATTTTTGGTATGATCTAGTGCTGCTAGATTTGTCTTTGAGTGTCGATTGTCTCCTGAAAGAACTTGCATTGCAAGTGTGTTGTAACCGTTGTGTTGAAGATAATACATTGTGCAGGTTTTGGAGTGCTGGGATTTTTTACCAAAAGGTTTTCCCCAGGGTAAATCATTGTGTCATT
>MU223733.1:617952-636554 GCA_018584345.1 Thuja plicata | reverse complement strand
TTTACTTTTCTTTCTTTTTATTATTTCTTGCTTTTTTGCTCTTTGGTTCTTCGCTAGCCCCCCTTGTTTTGTGTGCCCCTTTCTCTCACCACCCCCCTTTCTCTTTTATCTTCTAAGTGAGGCCTGGTTTGCATCTTATTTTTACATTCCTTCATGCTCTTTGCTCTTACATCCTGATGATGGATCATGGAGTGTGATCTGAAACGTTGATGCTAAAAAATTACACACAATCAAAACCAGAAATCAAGTTGAATATTAATGTTGATTGTTGATATTTCTTGATCATTTTGTTGGCTTGTATTTTCTAAAGTAATTGGGTTGCACTATTTTCATGTAACGTGTTGGTGTTCTTCATTTTGTCTAAGTTGACCTGATGATGTAACATGTTGTGAAGGTTTAGAGCGTGATTGGTGGATCTAAGCATGTTCAAGGATATTGATATGTGTCATTTCAATGTCATGGCTGACATTCAATTGATAGCATCTAGGATTGAACTATAACTTATTAGTTATTTTTAATTAGGTCCTTGGCCAAACTAGTTGAGATGAGTTGATGAATTGTATATATAAGTATAATCATTTGATGTTGTGAAGTGTGCTAGATATATATAGATGTGTGGATAGAAGATATACATGATTTTGTATGAAGAGGTATGAGAGGAATCTAAAATAAGTCAAATATTTGTGTGCTTCATTGGAACTATTTTGGTATAAAAGATACGATCAATCAGTTCATGTGTTTGGACTATAAGTACTCCTTGATCTATAATAAGATTGTGTTGTAAGGAAGTGTGCCTTGTTGTAATTGTGTTTGAGTAGTGAGCTCTAGGAAATGTGCATGAATTCATGTGCATCCCCTTTTTTAATACTATTAACAAGGTGTCATATTTATCACTGATTGCACTCATCTTGTGGGTTCCATCCCCACCGTGGTTTCTCCCCTAACAGGGTTTCCAAGTCAAAAATCTTGGTGATATGTGTTGATATTGTGTTGAGATCTTTCTTTAATGTTAAGCATTCAGATCTAAGATTAAATTTTGTAAGTTGATTAATTATGGCACAAATGATTCATCCCCCCCCCTCTCAGTTTTCTGTGTGCTTCTTAAGGTATAGCATATTCATCCCAATGTTTCCCCTTGAGGAGAACTCGTCATCTACATACAGTGTGCATTGATTATTGGTAGTTGAATAAGGTGATGGTGAAGAACTAATACCCCTTTCCTAGGATGGATGACTTGTTTGATCAAATGAAGAGAGAGAGAGTTTTCTCGAAGATATATCTTAAGTTGGGATACCATCGGCTTCATATCCATGAGGTTGATATTCATCATATAAGTTTTCACACTTGATATGGGCACTATGATTTTATGGTTGTACCCTTCAGGTTGACCGATACCCCAATTGTGTTCATGAGTTTGATGAATGAGGTGTTCCACACCTATCTTGATAATTTTGTCCCCGTATTTCTAGATGTCATTTTAGTGTATTTGAGGACTATGGAGGAGCATGAGCGTCATTTGCATCATGTTTTCCAATGTCTTCATGACCATTAGTTATTTGGAAATGTTGCCAAAGGTGAGTTCTTCCAGACTGAGGTTAGGTATTTGGGTCATATCATCTTAGGTGGGGTTATTTTTGTGGATCCTTCAAAGATCTAGGCCATTATTGATTAGTGTTGATAATTATTTCTTAGGTTCATAGTTTTGTGGGTTTGGCGGGTTACTACCATCAATTCATGAAGGAATATTATCAGTTGGAACACCCTATCACTTCTCTTCAGAGGAAAGGGAAGAAGTTTGTTTGATCTCTTCGGTGTGAGTCATCATTTCAACCTCTAAAGGAGTGGTTTACTAGTGTACCTATCTTGGCAGTACCAGATCCTACAGGTGAGTTCATGGTGTGCACTAATGCATCATTGGAGGGTGTGGGGGTAGTTCTTATGTAGGAGGGATGAGTGATTACATATGAGTATGGGAAACTCAAGGATCATGATTTGAACTACCCCACCCATAATTTAGAATTAGTGGTGGTTGTACATGCACTAGTATGCTGGAGGAATTTTCTTTTGGGTCACAAGTTTGAGTCTCATAGTGATCATCATAGCTTGTAGTAAATATTTTCTCATCCGAACCTAAATGCATGATAGATTTATTGGATGGAGTTCCTTTGTGAGTATGATTTTGATGTTCATTATATCAAGGGAAAAGAGAATTTTGTTGTGGATGCCTTGAGTAGAAAACATGAGATCTCAGTTTTGTCTCTTGGTGTAGATTTGTGTGGTGTATTCTTGAGGCTTTACCTGGTGACATTTGGTATCAATAATTTAGAGTGGAGATTGGGTCTAAACGTACCCTTGCGGGTATATTTTTAGGTTACTCTTTGGAGTAAGATGGACTTTGGTGAGACTATGGGTGCATTTATGTGGTGGTGTCAGGTGAACTTCCTTCCTTAGTGTTATCTGAGGCACATCATGCATCGTATTCAACACATCTTGGTGTTAATAAGATGCATGTCAACCTTAGATAGTTATACTTTTGGGTAGGGATGAAGCGTGATGTTGTTGATTTCACGGCTAGATGTCTTGAGTGTTAGAGAGTAAAGGTAGAACATTAGCATCTGGAAAATATTTTGAGGCCACATTCCATCCCCAAGTGGAAGTGGGACACTATATCTATGTATTTTATTACCGGCCTACCTATGTCATTCCATCATCATCATGTCATTATGGTTATTATGGACAAGTTGTCCAAGGTGGATCATTTTTTTCCCATGAGAGCTTCTTATACTACTGCTTTGGTAGCACATGTTCATGGAGGATATAGTTTAGTTTCATGGGATATCTTGCATTGATAATTTTGCATTGAGATCCAATTTTGACTTTCACACTATGGACATCTATTAAGCATGATTTGGGCACGCAGCTCAATTTTAGCTCAAAATATCATCCCAAAATGAATGGTCAAACAAAGCATGTGAATCAAGTTTTTGAGGACATGATTTGTGTGTATGCGATGGATCAATAATCAATGTGGGAAGAATAATTTCACTTGGTTGAGTTTCCCTAATAGTTACCATAGTTCTCTTGGCATGTCTCCTTTCCAGTCCTTGTATGGTCAACTAATTAGTTCTTGAGAGGCTTCAAGATATGGAGCAGTAGATGGTTCTTATTAGAGAACATTTGTTTATTGTTCAAGGTTGGTAGAAGAAGTATGGTGATTCCCATAGGTTAGAACACCACTTCTTGGTGGGTGACGTGTTTTTCCAAGTTCCTTCATGAAAGAGCATCATCCGTTATGGAAAAGGCTCTAATTCAACATTGTGTTTTGTTGGACCTTTTTAGATTCTTGAGAGGATTAGTCTTGTTTCCTATCGCTTGGCATTTCCCCCTAGCCTATCACACAACCATGACATGTTTCATGTTTTTTGTGTTGAGACAGTATATTCCCAATGTGACCGATGTTCTTGATTAGGGTGCTTTAAAGGTAGAGTATGAGAAGATTTTTTTGGAGACCATCTGTATTCTTGAAGATTATAGGTTGACCCTCAGGGTTCAAGACATTGAGAAGGTAAGGTTCCAAAGGAACCTGAGTGATGAGACCATAACGACTTGGGAGACTACTTTGCAGTGGAGATATTTGTACCCCTATATTTTTCCATGCTTCTAGGAGTAATCCTATACCTAGGGAGAGGATTTAGTGCCTCACATATTTGCTTTCTATTCCATATTATTTTGATCTCAATTGAACTCTATTTTATTATTTTGGCTTTACCAATATCATTGTTGATTTAGATGTTAGATTATACTATTCCTTACCATTTTGATCATATATGCATGATGATTATTTTTAGATGTGATATGATGTTTTATGATGATATCTTGTGTATTTTGGATTCGAGAACATTAGATTATGTTATTATGATAAAATGTCACGGATTTCCTGTTATATTGTGCCTTTATTGCTAATGGAAATTTCATTGAGATTTTCACTGATATATACTTGTATTGTTGTAAATTATTAATGTTTAATTTAAATGAGATGTACATTGAGGATTAAATATAGAATGACCAATATCGTGACATTCTAATACATATGAATGATCGTGTCACTAGAGTGCCATTGTTCCACTAGGCATACTTTAATTATTCATGTTTATGCTTTGGCTATTTATACTATGAGAAACTACATTTGATGTGTGCATATTTTAGTAAATAGGTATTAGACATCATTTCCGCGTGAGTTGTAGGTTTGAGTGTGTCATATCCCCAACAGTGCCACATGAGATAGTTTTGTCGGTCGTTCATGATTTAGTCAATATCATCTCTGTATGAATGATGTATACACAATTGATTTATTATACCTCTAGTACATGTGGGTAAATATGGACTTCATTTTCATATTGTGTTAGACTAGTATATGTGTCTATGCATTTAGAGTTCCCGCAGTTATCATGGAATATTTTTATATTAAATGTTGATTTTAATGTTTTAGGGTTATTTTAAATTACTAGAAAATTTATTGTAGTTGAATTTCATTTAATTAGAACTGGATTAATTTATCTAGTGGGGTTTTCGAGAAGTCTATAGTTTTGATTTAAGTTTTTTAAGTGATTTATTTTAAGTCCCTTTTGGTCTTTTGGAAAAAAGTGACTTTATATTGGGAAAAAAGATTCATTTTCCTCACTTTTGCTTTGGGAGAAATTAGAATTTGCTCCAAACTGTTTTGGAGAAAATCACTAATTTGCTCTTTGTGTTTGATCCGCTTGACAAATTCTCGTGGGTAGTGACTCATTAGATTCATGTCGCAATTGCTCCAGCTTCTCTGGAGTCATTTTTGTTTTCATGAAGAATCTATTTTCTTTTGTCCATTCCCTTGTTTGTCCTATTGTGTGAGATAGGGCATCTTATTTATTTTGATTCGCTTCATCTTTTGAACTGAAGTAAAATGATAATTTTTCGTGGGTTGAGAATTAGTATTCCCCCAAAATTTCATATAATTTTATTGCATATTAGGGTTTTTATAAAAATTTCATGTTTGGAAATTAGAAATTTATGGGTTTTATAGTGTTATGATGCCCTTTTTTCTATGAGCCCAGAATGTGAATTTTATTGGATGAATGTGATTTTGGGTGTCTTAGAGAAAATAGGGTTTTCTTCTTTTTGCATTGTTTAAAGTTTGAATTTTTTGTCATTTTTGAAGGATCATCAATGGTTACATTCTTCAGGACTGAGTTTTAATCCATGAGTATTTCTTGGATTTGTGTGTAATTTTGGATTGGGACTTAATCCTGGGATTGTGACCATTGTGTGTTTTATTTTGTGGATATTGGATTCACCTTGGCATTTATGCTCCTATAAAAGAGGTCAGTTGAGTGTGTCGTGTGCATGAGTATTTTCCTTTTTCTTCCTCTTAGGACTTTTCTCAATTATTGATTTTAGATCACTTTTTGAGTTGGTGATGTCGGTGTTGATGCTACATCATTAACACATTTGAATGTGCCTTGTTGGGATACCCAGTGAATGGAGCTTGTTGTTTTACACCATGTTGGTTTTTGACTTGGTGTCTTTCTTGCTTTGTGTTTTATACCTCATTGTTGAAATGAGATGATCCTAGGTGTTTGGGTAGTGGAGTGCATTGACTCCTAACATGGATCTCAGCCTATAAGAGGATGAAACATGAAATGTTATGGAGTTCTTAAAAAGTGATAATACAATATAATAAACTAGGGTAAACACAGTAATAAGATTAATCTACCTACCTATATGCTCGAGGGCATTGATCGAAGGTAAGTCTATATCTGGCAACCTCAGGGTGTTGATAGAATATACATACTAAGTGTGGTCATCTGCAGATGTTGATTGAAGACTTGATGCTACTTGGACACCAGGTGTCATGTGATGACACTCCATTATTGATTCCCTGCTATATATTCTTTGTTAGCTATGAGTAGTGACCCTTTGTACCTATGTCATACTATATTTTACATCTATTTTCTTACATTGGGATAATTGGACTATCCTTTGAATTCTGCATTTGGTTGGTGTGTGTATTAGCCATTCCTTGTGTGTGTGTGTGTACCTTATGTTTTTGGTCGAGTAACTATCTCCACTAGCATGATGGGGTGGGTCTAAGGGTACAACATGGTTGGATGGAATTACACACCACTTCTGGCGAATGGTGTATATGTGGTAGACTTCTTCTAGTGACATATTTATCGAGCATGATGTTATCATTCTATCGATTTTCTTTTATGCTTCAATGATTTATTGATATATGTTGTTATGCTCAATAGATTAGCTTAATTTCTAATGTTATTGATTATATCAAGTGAAGGCATTATATTTTTCCATTAATATACTTAGAGAAAAACATGATCTGCACCATCAGTTTACTCTACACCAACAGATAGGGCGCAACACTATCTGATGCCAAGGTTACCCGAAAAACATTGTTAAGTGTTATCTGATGACCAAAAGGTAAAAGAAACACGACGAGTAACAACAGTGCTACTCAACAGAACAACAAAGAGAGGAAACCGACAGATACAGGGAACCCAATGAATAGTTCAGTCAAGGAACACCGAAAGACTGCAAGTTCAAATCGATGACCAAGAACCGATAGTCAATTACATCCTGCAAAATGTGGATCTAACTTTCCACGTTAGATAAATCACTGAAGTTGTATTTATAGCTTCTTGAATGGGTTTTAAATCCATTATGTGTGGAGGAAGAAATGTAATTGTTATTGTTTTAATTAGTTTTACTGTTTTAAAACATGCAAACTAAAGATCAAGGTCAAGTTGTAAACCTTGGATCTAAGAGTTAACATTGTAAAACGTGAATTCTAAGATAGGTCAAATACTTGTATAAATAGGTGCTCAATCCATTGAGAATAATTTTTGATCAATGAAGATAGTAGCCACAAAGAGCAACTAAAGACCAGATGGAGAATTCATCTAGAAGAATGCAAACAGAATCAAACCAGTTTTCAAGAATAGAACAGAGGCTACTGACAAGCAGAGAAAAGGTATTCATCAATCACTTAAGGTGATATTATTATTGTAAAAGATTTAATAGATCTATAAATCAGCAATAGTAGATTGCATATAGTCAGATCAACATTTGTACTCATTCTAACAAGTGTAGTACACTAATGAAATCCTTTCAAGGAAGGTGGGCTTAACCGTCCTATTATAAATCTCATAACTGAGTGCACACTTAAATCAGTGTTGCAAAAGCTCTTTAATAGAGTAGATCTTAACAGGTCTCCACCTTAATACTCCTAACATGGTAGATCATCAGAAGTGATCAAATTGTAAGCCTTAACTGGATCCCTTCCATTCTATAGATAGTGAAGTTTTGTGGGTGCCATCCCCACTGCAGTTTTTACTTCCTAACATGCGTTTTCTACTATACCATATCTTGTGTTATGTGTTTATCAATTTCATGAATATTTCTATGACAGTTGAAAACTATTAAAGATTGTGATCAAACAATACATGCATAAGAAAGAATAAAAGTAAAGGTTGGTAATACAGAATTGAATAATTACTAATGATGAATTGTTAAAGGTGTTATAAATTTTAGAGGTACTGATTCACCCCTCCCCTCTTAGTAATACTTCCCATTAATTCCAACAATTGGTATCAGAGCTAAGTCTCTTCTTGGAAAGCTTAAAGGCTTAAGAGAAAAGGTCATACAATGGAGAAGTACAAACTTGATAAGAATATTGAGAACAAAAATCTTGAGATACAAATGTTCTATGAACAGTATAAAGAAGCAAGAATCAAGATGAGAGAGCTGCTGGATGAAAAAAAAGGTATGGCTACCCAGAACAATGAAAAAGACTATCAAGAAGAAGAGATTCCATATTTCTTTGAATCTTCAAGATCAAATGCAAGTAATACATCAGATACATCAAAAGAGAACATCACAAATCTAAAGGAGATCAATCAACATCTGACAGAGCAAATAAAGATGTTGTAAATCGGTCAAGAGACCCGGATGGTAAGAATGATTGATGTGACGAGTTCTGCCAGACAAGATGAAATAGAAAGAAGACTTTCTATTGATGATAGAAGGAAGATTTCAGAGAAACTACAAGAAAAGGAAAAGGAAATTCAAAGACATGCTGAGCATCATCATGATATCACAAACCAGATTATCCTTATGAGTCAAGAAGCAAATAGAATAAATGTGGAACTCATTGAAAGAATACAGATTATTGTTGAACTAAGAGAAGAAAATGAAAAGCTAAAGCATGAGGTTAGAATTCAGCAACAACATAATGAGATTATCAAAAGGGCTGAAGAAAGCAATAAAATAATGGATGACTTTCTTGAAGGACAATGAAGAGTCAACAACAACAATGGTATAGGCATTACAGAAAATGGAGAATCATCAAATCCAAAGAATGTCTATGAAAATCCAAGACCAAGAAAACTGGCATGCAAGCACTATGGAAAGCAAGGGCACACATCAAATGTATGCAGAGGTAAAATGAAAGGTACTCCTAAATCTACATCCACATCTTCATTCTTAGGATTTTGTTATAAATGTAACAAAAAGGGACATAAGGCTTATGAATGCAAGAGAAAGATAGAACAACCAAAGAAGGAAACCTACATGGACAAATATTGTCCTACATGCAAGATGAATGGGCCCACATCTGAAGAATGCTGGAAAAAGAAAATGCAAGCATGGAAGCCAAAAGGTAAAAGGTTCCTTATCAACCAAAGAGAATCGGTAATCAATATGTATGGGATTAAAACACTTGGAGAAACTATACAGTATGGACCAAAATTTCTAGAGGCTGGTCAAACCCTGGAATGGCATGCTTACACTGTCATAAAGTTGGTCACCTCAAGAAAGATTGCAAAGACTGATTGACAGAGACAAACACATATCCCAATGGAAACACCATTGAAGATATCCGGAGGGAAAGAGACAAAATGTGGATAAAAGCTTCAAACAAGGATGAAGCTGGCCCAAGTAATGCAAATGGTGACACCTCATCTAATGGATCTGGTGACACCACCAACCCCACTTGAGCTGAATAAATAAGTATGGAACTGCACTATATCAAGTCACATTTTTCATTAGTTCCATTATACAAATTGATAGATAGTCAAAATATGCATGAACCAAAGATGCATATTACTTTACTTGTTACAAATCAAAGAATGAAACACTGTCGGTAAACACTTACCAAAAATCATCGGTGAACATAATAATGAGTTTTTTACACTTACCAAAAATTGTCGGTCAACTAGTAAAAATGGTAAATTACCAATGTAACCTGACAACCGTCGGTAAACAAGCAAAGTTTAGAAGTTGTCGTGACAAAATACCAATATCCGTCAGTAAAAGTGAAATGGTTAATAACTTCCCTAAAGCATCATGTCTTCACCGATGATGATTTGAAATGTCCTCCTGACGAAACCCATCTTCATGTTCCGATGAGTCATTGAGCATTTAATGCAAAGACTTAGGTCAAAAAGTCTATAAATAGTTGATGGGACAACTTCATTTTCACCCGTGATTTGAAGAGAAAGAAGAGAAAAAACCAAGTGATTAAAGAGTAGAAGGCAGAAGCATCCCCAGATCGATTCAACACAACAAAAAATAGATATTTCATCACTATTGTGAATTGAAGTAAGTACCAAAGGCACCGAAAGATCTCTGTCATTGTTTTATCAAGAAAGCCCTAATTTTGACAATACCCTAAATACTTGAAATACAATGGCAACCACCTCAAGGACCGCTAAGATGAAGAATGAGAAGAATAATATGGTAAAACTAATCAAGAATAGTACATGTGTAGAACCTATGTACAAAATCTGCCTAGAAATTACATTAAAACCGGATGAAGCAGGCGCATTTTCAAAAATACCACCTAGGGTTTTTCTCATAGAAGACATTAGGTCTTATATTCACTGCAAGATTGTAGAAATAGGTGATCTTGAAATGGATGAAGCTTTTAAGAAGCTATGTGATGCCGAAGGAAAACTAAAAGAAGAGCACAAACACTTGGAGGTCAAAGGGTTAACCAATGCCCTACATTTCCCAAGGAAATTCAAAATAGAATGGATTAGGTTAGTCTTGAGCAGGATGCATGACAACAAACTATGGCTAGACCAACCCAAAAAAATAACCAAGGATGTTCTTCACGCTGTCACTGATTATCCAATAACTGACAAGCCTAGGGCACACGAGCATCCATGCATGAAAGAAGTTACAAAAATCACCAATGTAGAAGGAGACAATAGAGGTCTCAAAGTGAACACAATCACCGACGAAGAGCTAAAATTTGGTGCATGTGTTATTGGGTACAAAATCTTTCAGGCTAGCAGATTGAACAACATTTCTACAACAGCAGTAAGCACAACTTACAAGATTGTAACAAAAGGAATTCAGATGGATCTGTGTGAGATCCTATTGAAATGACTTAATGAGAATATGATCAAAATTAGGTCTGCAAAGAGCAACACATGTAAGTTTGGACCACTTATCATGTGTACATTTTTCTATTTTCAAGAATACTTTCCTTTAGTAGGAAAATTTGTATGGGACACTACCAAACCGGTAACTCAATAGATTAGTGAACTGATTAAGTCACTAGGAGACAACTTTGAGTTTGTTATGTCAGCATACTTCCTTGAGTTCAAGGAAAAGATGATGGAAAGAACTAGGATTCCTGAACAACTAGTTGAAAAACATAAAGGTGAGATATGTTTTATGGTAGACACAAACTACACACATATCAAACTAGTTGTACCAAGAACAACTTGGTTAGCACCATTGAACTATGAGATCAATATTGATCAAGCTACAAGTGTAATTGAGGCACTGATCAATGAGCCCATTGATAAGAAACAACCAAGGTTTGGAACATATGAAGAGGCCAAAACTAAGATAAAACAAGGCCTAGAAGTCAAGAAGACTATAAACAAAAAGGATAAAATGGTTAAGAACCTCAAGAAGATTCTATCATTCATAGAGGAAGAGTAGGATCAACAAGAGGAAACCGATGAACAAGGCACCATTGGTGAAGAAAGAGAAGAAAATAAATTAGATACAGAGGCTACTAAATTTGATACACCTCCATCTCCACCTCCCTCAAAGAAGCAAAGGACAAGAAGTCAAACTGCTGCAACCGATACCACACCACTTAAGAAAGGTCAAGTAAGGACCTATATGAAGAAGCAGCCGGCAAAAAGAACAAGAAAACAAACTATCAAAACCACACCACCAAAGAAGAGGAAAAGGTTGGTTAGGACAAAGGCTGACCTGGATGACACTAAAGATGATGAGCCCGATGTAGTGAAGAAGAACTTTAGAAATCAAAGGGTAGATGAAGCTGCCAAATCCATTGCTACTCATGGCACAATGACTGATAAAAAGATCAGACAATGGGATACACTGAACCCAGAGGATCAGAATAAAATACAAGAGGCAATCATAAAATCAATGATCAAGAACAAGTATGCCCCTGTAGAATTTTTAAATCAAATACCTAATGAGCTAGGTAAAAGGATATACCAGCAGTGGTCATATGCCTTGCAAACAGAGAGAGAAGCAAGAGAAAGGATACTTGTGAGACTGATGCCTCCTAAATCCAAAGTTGAAGAGATAAAAGAAGTACTAAAGAAACACTCAAGTAAGTTTGTAGCCATAATAAGGGCTTACAAAGTACTAGAGAACAAGTTTATAGAATAGGATTCAATGAAAAAAACTAAATGGAGACAACTCTTGGATCTACAGGCAGAGTCAACAAGTGATGAAAAACAATTTCTTCTCACAAACACACCTCACAGAGAGGAGGAGACAGATAATGCAAGTCCTCAACATATTTCTCTGGACAATCAAGAAAGTGATGATGAGCCTATTAACTTTGATACAGGCATGGATGATAATATCCAAGATATCACTAACTATGATTCTGACAATGATCCAAAGAAGAAATATGATGTCATATTTATCACACTTAAGGATCAACAAAGCCATCAAGTATTGCAGACATCAGATGTAAGATAGTTGACATTGTTGATGAACAAGTGCAAGACACTTCAATCATGCACTCAAAAGTGCAAGACCCTACATATGATATACAAAAAGATGAGGTTGTCACTGCTGACAAGGCTCTAACCAATGAGTAGGACACCAATACTAACAAAGCCCAAGCCAAAACTCAAAGTAACATGCCTGTCCTAATGAAGGCAATAAACATACTAGAGGGAAATGAGGGATCAAATGAAAAGGAAACAAGCACACCCGAAGACAAGGGTGGTGGATAATCCAAAGGAACAACAAATACAACTGTAGAGCAGGCTGCAACCAATGATCATAAAGATACATCTACTAATTAGAATAAGGAGGAAACTCAAAAGGAAACATGGCACAAACCTTCAAAGAAAGGTGAAGAAGGAAAGAAGGATGAGCTAGGAAAGAAATCAGGAGCACATTTTGCAGAAACACCCAAGGTTAATGAAGAGACTTCTTCACATAACTAACAAGTGCCCACTGAGAAAAAGACACAAGATGCATCCTCTACAAAACCTTCACCAAGTAATTTAGAACGAACAAATGAACTAGCTATGGTAGTTCATACATTTGCATCCCCTCAAATCTCAAAGAAGAAGAAAGGAAAGAATAAGAATCCAGTAACTCTGGATGAAATCATTGAGATTCCAGTCTGTGATCCAAGAACATTGGATCTAACTGCATTGACAAAATATGCAAATCTCTGTGCAAGAAAAACTATTCAAGACAAACTAAAGAGAGCGGAAAAAGAGGCCAAGGTACTGGAAGTAGCAAGAAATATACTTCAACAGATTGTACCAGACATAGATATTGATCAAAAAGCTCCAATGCTTGATCAACTGGTCATACTCATAGATGCAATAACATCTTAGAATACCAATGCTAAGAAGGTTATGGAAGAGGGACTTGAACAAAAGTATGAATTCAAGATCGCAGAGAAAATAAGTCAGGAAGTGGCACTGAAAAAGGTCAAACTATCTGAATTGGTAAGTACAATTGATCCAATTCTATCAGAAGTTGTTACCTTAATAAAGAAATTGTGCACTTTACATCTACTCACTTAGGAGTATACTAACAAGATAGAAAAAATAGATGTTGATCTTAAGTCCACTGCACAGAGTCTAGCCAACACAGAAGAAGCACTTAAATTGCATAATGAACAAATCATACAGGCTAGAAAACAAAGACAAGACATATAGTTTGCATAGAGGAAGTACATAGATGAGGTCACTGAGCTCCAATTTAAGCTCTTATCGACACTTACACTCCTGCAACAAAATATGACATAGGCAAATACTCTAATTGTCACCCCAGAAATGTCTGTCCTAGACAACATTTATGATATGCACACAAGATTAGAGCTGCAACACATGGCACTACAACAGTTGAAAGAACAATGGGAGAAACTATTGGAAGATATCAAAACAAACCATTCTAACATTTTTGACACATTGTAAGTTGCACATTTTTGTCACAATTTTGGCGTATTATAAGTTGTACATTTTTGTCATCAGTATCAAAGAAAGGGGGAATTTGATATGTTCAAACTCACCTCAGTTAAAAGGAAGAATCATATGCATAGTAAAAGAAAGGGGAAATAATGTACATACAGAGAATGAATAGTATACATGTACATATACATATACTATACCGGTGCACACAGTTAGGGGGAGTCATATTATGACAAGGATATAAACATGGTGTATACATACCAAAAGAGTTTAGTATTATGCATATATTAGTTTTTGATACTAATGTCAAAGGGGGAGATTGAAGGAATTATATTTTTCCATTAGTATACTTAGAGAAAAACATGATTTGCACCATCGGTTTACTCTACACCAACAGACATGGCACATCATAATCTGATGCCAAGGTTACCCGACAAACACTGTTAAGTGTTATCCGATGACAAAAAGGTAAAAGAAACCTGACGAGTAACAATAGTGCTAGCCAACGGAACAACAAAGAGAGGAACCTGACAGATATAGGGAACCTGATGAACAATTCAGTCAAGGAACGCTGACAGACTGCAAGTTCAAACCGATGACCAAGATCCGACAGTCAGTTACATCCCGCAAAAAGTGGATTTAACTTTCCACGTTAGATAAATCACTGAAGTTGTATTTATAGCTTCTTGATTTTATTTTAAATCCATTATGTGCAGAGGAAGCAATGTAATTATTATTTTTTTAATTATTTTTACTATTTTAAAACATGCAAACTAAAGATCAAGGTCAAGTTGTAAACCTTGGATCTAAGAGTTAACAATGTAAAATGTGAATTCCAAGATAGGTCAAATACTTGTATAAATAGGTGCTCAATCCATTGAGAATAGTTATTGATCAATGAATATAGTAGCCATGAAGAAAAACTAAAGACTAGAGAGAGAATTCATCCAGAAGAACACAAACATAATCAAATCAGTTTTCAAGAACAGAACAGAGGCTACCGACAAGTAGAGAAAAGGTATTCATCAATCACTTAAGGTGATATTATTATTGTAAAATCTTTAATGGATCTGTAAATCAGCAATAGTAGATTACATAAAGTCAGATCAACATTTGTACTCATTCTAACAAGTGTAGTACACTAATGAAATCTTTTCAAGGAAGGTGGGCTTAACCGTCCTATTGTAAATCTCATAACTGAGTGCACACTTAAATTAGTGTTGCAAAAGCTCTTAACAGAGTAGATCTTAACAGGTCTCCACCTTAATACTCCTAATAGGGTAGATCATCAGAAGTGATCAAATTGTAAGCCTTAATCGACTCCCTTCCATTCTACAAATACTGAAGTTTTGTGGGTGCCATCCCCACTGCAGTTTTTACTTCCTAACAAGAGTTTTCTGCGATGCCATATCTTGTGTTATGTGTTTATCAATTTCATGAATGTTTCTATGACTATTGGAACTATTAAAGATTATGATCAAACAATACATGCATAAGAAAGAATAAAAGTAATGGTTGGTAATACAAAATTGAATGATTACTAATGATGAGTTGTTAAAGGTGTTAAAAGTTTTAGAGGTACTAATTCACCCCTCCCCTCTCAATACTACTTCCCATTAATTCCAACATCAAGTGTGTATGGCCTCAATATTATGTATCTGATACCCGTTGGTGTGGAGTTATATATTTACTATTCGTATGTTGGTGTTGACTAAGGCATTTTGCTTTATTTTGACAGGTTTTGGGAAAGAACTATAGATTGACGACTATGTCTACACTAGCATTTGCACAAATTGACATTTCCGCCTACAGAATGGAATTTATGAATCATTGGTCTAAGAGTTTTTGTCTTATATCTTTACCAATCATGGATCTGCATTTGTGTATGTGAACAAGGACCTATGTAGAAGGGTGCCTCTGCCTGATTTGGCATCTACGCTTATTTTGGCTCTCTAGTGAGGCTTGAATCCCGAGCAGAAGTTTATGCTTTTGTGATAGATTTTTGTGGTCTCTTATTGTTTAGAAGGTAATGAATATGTATGTTTAATCATCTTAGGAATTTTTCCTTTGGGCTTAAAAGGGACCTTTGGTTACATTGGATTTTGAGGATAGTTTAGTATTTTCTATATTTCATTGTGGGTTATTCACGTCTTAGCCTCTAGTGATTCATTAGAGGTTGTATGATTCCTTTTTGGGTAGTCTCACGAACATGTGTATTCCATTATGAGTATTTTTTTAGGTTTTCATGGAACCCTTGGGAGTGTGAGTAAGACTTTCACTTGTGCACCATTGTGGTTTACTTTTGTTATGTTTATATCTTTTCTTATGCATTATGGTTGTGAATACATGATGTTAGTTCATGTTTCAAAAAAAATTTATTTAGTGCATATTTGATCCTATGTTCCAAGGTTTCCTTGGCGGGGCATTACAAGACTGATTTTCTAGTGGATATAAGGATATCTTCAATGCTAAGGCTATTGGATCTATCAAATTGAATTCTATTTAAAACTATATAGTTTGAATTTATGAAAGATGCATTTTCTAGTACAAAATAGGTATTAATCTTGTTGCAAGTTGAACACAATGAGTTGTTGGTTGAGTTAGTAAAATTCTCATTGATGTCAACATGTTGTTGTCTTTCATGATTGATTTTTGTAGATGGCATTGAGTTTCTTGTGCAGTAATGTTGAGATTTTTTCTCTGTGTATCTTTCATATTGTAAATCTATTAGTGCAATTTGGATACATTGTTTATTAGTGATTGGTGATGTTGGATTCAAGATTTTGTGCTTCACATTGCATTTTAGTGGATTTGATATTTATCTAAGTATAACATTCGTACACATATATATTCCTACAGGAAATGCATGCTCTACATTTATTCATGTGTTTCTTTTTGGTGTCACAGTTTTTGAACTAACCTTGTAATGTCCTTAGCTTCATTTAGTTTAGTTGGTTCATTGAGTTTTGGAGGCATGGTTTCAAAGTTTGATGGTATTCATACTCTATGTTTGGTCGGTCTTGGGTGTTTATACTTTAATAAAAGTCTTAGTGAATGTAAGATGAAATGAAACATGTATGATGCTTATTTTTGTCCCAATTAAGGAGTGTTTTGGTCCCCTTCTTATTCCTTTTCACCACAGGAATGTTTATGTTCTGACCTAATTTGAATTATGTTTGGTTAAGATGCTTAGCCAACATTGGGATTTTTTTTAGCATGATGGGGAAATGTTGTGGCATGTGTGTATACTTGTGAGAGTGTTACGGAAGTGTGTTTATATGTGATGAGAATGTATGAAAGAGGACATGTCTCCTTATATGTATGATTTGGTGAGAATTATGGTATTGTGCATTGTGAGCTTTCATGTGTTAGCTACTAGAAGTTGGCTAAGTTGTAGAAGTTGATCAATGGTGGATCTTTTATCTTTTGTTCATCTTCATCTGGGTAGTAAGCCTTCTTTCAGGCAGTGACCCCTTTGGTAGTGAGCCTTTCTTTGTAATAATCACCTTAATTGGTGTCACCCCAACAAGTGTTTATATATAATTAAGAATTAATATTCTGCATGGTTTTTCCCTTAACAGGATTTTCCACATAAATCAGGTGTTTCATTGTGTATGGGGATTCCTACTTTTTTACACACTCTTTCATGTTCACATTTTTTGTGGTTAAATATTAAAGATTAGTTTTGTGGATTTGATTTAAGGAAAGGTTTGAAGGTTTTGTTGACAACTGATTCACCTCCCTCCTCTCAATTGTCATGTAAATTTAAAATTTTAATATTTTTAATATTCGTTAACTAAACCAAAATATTATATTATTCTAATTAGATACTATAATTGGGTAAATATAAAAAGGAAATAGATTTATGCTAATTAAATAAAATATAGAGGAAGACATCAAATTTGGAACCTAGTTTAATGTTTACTAATGTGAATACTAACTAGAAAACAATGACAAGTGGAAAACCTTGATCGTGATCTAGATACCATTGCAATCACTAATGATTCTTTCCTTTCATAAATATCTTTTACATAGGAAAAATAAAATATCTATATAAAAATTGAGAATCTTACAAAATATTAAGGCTATGGCCAACACGAATACACTAAAATATGTTGAAATAAATAAGTTTTAAAGGAAATTATTAGAAATGGTAATAGAATATTGAAAAATTAAAACACCAAGTAAAGGTCAGATTTGAAGAATTTAGTTCAGTTAAGAAACTTGTGCCAAAGACATGAAGAAATGTTCAAACTCCAAATTAAATAAAACCTTGCCAAAGGGATATTTTTATACCTTTTGGCACAAATGGGTAGTGAATATAGTTTTATCTTTGCACCTCTCTTCTATCCTCTATTGTGTTGTGTTTGGAATGTGAGTTTAGTGCAAATACTAAGATTAATGTAGTAATTTTAACATATAATTAGATTACTAATATGCAAATGTGTAGATAAAAAAATAAAATAAAATTATAAATAATTGACAAATGAACAATAAAGATTTCCTTTAATAATATAAAGAAGACATCTAAAAGAAAGTTCTCTTAGATAATATGTAAGAAGATGAGATCTAATCCAAATGATCAATTTTTAATCAGTATAGAAATTTCTTGTAACAAATTAGAAACTAATATTAAAAGAATAAAGCAAGGAAAAATATTTTCTTAGAAGATGAAGTAATGAAATAATCTCAAACGCTTGTGGTGGAAACGAGATGAGGAATTCTCAAAATGAAAAATATATTAAACAAGAAGGAAAAAATGTGGCTTCAAAGATGTCGAAACCAAAAAATGAAAAATATTTGAATTTGATTGTGAAAACTCGATACGAGGGTTTCCTAAAGTCACAAGGATTAGAATTTGTTTAGGGATCTAAATCTCAGAAAATCTAAAAGACAAAATTTAATTAATAATATACCAAGGTATAAAAGATAAAAAGAGAAAAATTGAGAGCCAATGTTCATCAATGAGCTTACATATAGAGAAGAAAGTTGTAGAAGCAAGTGATGCAACCCATTACATGGAGAGGGCTTCCAAGAGTAACTTGGAGAATAAAAATATTGTAGCTAAGAGAATAGAGGAATTATTAAGAGAGTGAAAAGAATATATATATA
>MU223733.1:589122-606274 GCA_018584345.1 Thuja plicata | reverse complement strand
TAAACTGGAGAATAAGAGCTCCATGATTGAGGAAACCATAAATATTATCAGGAATGATTTCTCCCAAAATCCCAATGCTTCTGCTAATGATGATGTTGAGGAAAAAATTAGAAATGTTGTTGAAGCAACTATGATTCCCATTCAGAAGAAAATTGAAGGGAATGAAGATATGCTGAAACACTTGCTCACTTTGGTAAACACTGGAATGAAGGCCACGCTCGAGAATCTGATGTCTCTGAGCACTTGGCTGGAAAACAATAAAGACAATGCTGAGCACCCTGTTTCCTTCCATCACTCGGGACCTGGAACTCGCACTAGATCTAAGGTGCAGAAGAATGAAGATCCGAATCTTCAGAAGATGAGAGAGAAAATGACAACTATGAAGATTCAGCTAATGGACTCTGAATGCCTTCTGAAATCCTTGCTCTGATTTTGGTGTTGGCGGGCCTCTTCTCTGTTTTCTTTCCAGCAGTTATTTTGTTCCTTTTGTTTAGTATGTTTATGTTTCTATATCTGGGTTTTGACCCTCTGTTGATTGTTCCCATCTCTGGGTCAATCTGATGCTCGTAGGGATTTTTTTGTCTCTCCTCTCTTTTTTTTGTTAAAGGGTTTCAGGGTTCCCTTCAAAACCTGCTTTTACCTTAATCAAAAACAACATATAATAATAATAATAATATGTCACACAAATGTGTACAAGAGTATCAAGTTAAAACATCAATCCAAGGGCACTATCCACGTAAAAAAACCTTGGAATTCCTACAAGAAGTGTGGCACAAGTGGAACACCTACCAATCAGGGATGAATTCACCATGATAAACTTATAATGGGAAAATGACACCAAAATGAGGATTGGATACTAACCCACTATAAAATTCTCTCATTAGAAAACCATAAACATAGGATGAGGGAATCATCAACCTCAAATCCACATCAAGTAACACTTAGTGACTCTTACAAAACCCATAGAAATCCACATCGATGGTGGAATGACTAGCAACTAACAAACTGAGCTACTATATGACACAACCATCAATTTATAAAATAAGGAGTATGAAAAAAGGATATTCACCTACAATACACTCAAAAACATTAAACAACATCTAAACACCATCACAACCCTTCATACAAGGTTTCCTTACTAGGCAGTAGAAGCCCTCCATAAATTGGAATAAAGACATGTTGCTTTTAAGAAGTGACATGCTTTCCAATGCAAAGAGGTGTCATAAAATATAAGGTATGGTAATTTTCAACTAAATGAAAAACATGATTACTTTTTAAGCCAAGGGGAACATCTTTTTTAATATAGGCACTTGATCTCATCTCACACTACCCCACATAGGAGATTACTCCAAAGGATCTTGGAGAATAGAAGAGGCTTTGAAAAGTGTCTAATGATACAAAAAGGTAAATTGAAAAAAATTCTAACAACTCATGACCTTTCCAAGACCATTTAGAGAATCCTAAATTGCCCCTTTACAAAGTGATTCTCAATGATACACTATGCACATAAAAGAGAGCTAAAGGATCTAGGATAAACAACATGTTAGCTAACTTCAGATTCATTGTAATGCCCCAAAATCAAGTGTTCTCTACATTTATTTTTAACCAAAATTTCAATAAATTTAAATATTATAAATTCTAGCAAGTATATTTGACTCTAAAATCAAAATACGTAAATATATCCAAACTATAAATTCTCCATTCAAATTAAACAGGTTGAAATTACATATTAAAATAACAAAAGAGCACTCAAATTTCCTTCAAGCTACATTTACAACGTATTTCTATAATGAAATAAATGAAACAATAATCTTTACCAACTTGACCACAATCCCAAATCTCTTAAAAATATCCTTTAACTCTAATGGAATTTTCTATGCTACTCAATACTGTGGGATACTTAGATTTTCTATTGTTATGTTAGGAGATAGTCATATAGACCAAAAGCATACTCAAATGAAACATAGTGGGAGAATACTTACGCATACCATACATGAATAATACACACAATATACATATTTCAATATTAACTCAATCAAAATCATAAGCTAGATCCCAAAATAAAATGTTGATTAGGCACAAACGCTATCCTCATTGAGATTAATCACCAATGAAACAAATGAGAAATCATGATTGGGTTAAATCACCACTAACAAAAACAAGAAGTCATTATTATACATTATGACTAATGGTACAAACTATAAATCATCATTGAACATAATCATCAATAAAACAAACAATAAATCATCATTAGTTTTAATTACTAATAGCATAAACATTACACACTCAAACAAAAACAAACAAATACATGAGGAGTGTCATCAAAAATCTAAAAGGGATATCTAAGATAAGTCGAGTATGATCAATCCACCTCGCAAGGAACCCAACCTTGAAGTCTCAATATTCCATAAGAAGGCATTCCTTCTATTCTCATATCAAGTATGTACTAGTACCCTGACTATGTCATATGAATATTATCTTGGTTAGTTTATTTTCCCCAATCTTATTTGTATCATTTATTAATAAAAATACCACATTAGATATCTTTGGGCTCATTTGTACTTTAAAAATAATTGTAAGTCACTCCACTACATGTCTCTAGTACCTTCATCTTATGTTCATAATGACTCATAAAAATAGAATATGGCATGAAAAACAAGATAGAGCACATAGCATAAACTTTTGTCTCACAAAATTTAAACTAATGAGAGAGAGAGGATATATATGAACTCACTTTCAATTAAAATCAAGTTATAGTTAGTACTTTTTATCTTTACATTCTTTTTGGAAGTTAAGTATATATGATGGATCATGTTTATAATAAATATTTTGGAGATCCATATTATTACATCATGTTGAAGACATATGGATGTTGAGAGGGGGGGGGGTGAATCAGCATAAAAAAAAACTTAATAATCATGTCATACTTTTCAGTAACTAGTTATTAATATAACTAGCTATCAAAAAAGATATAGCAGTAGAAACACATGCACATAAAAACCAAATCTACAAGGAAAACTTGATGTGGGAAAAACCACAAATGAAAATTACACCCACTATATGAAATAATTGATTACAAAGTTTTAGGGTAGAAGCCAAGGAACTCACTATTCCTGATGTTTTGGCACATTGCCAAGGATCTAACCAATCTTAAGAGAAATTGCACAAACTTAAGGCAAGATAAAGACGTTAAATTTTTTTCTAAAAGAGCACACAGGCTTCCAATAGACACTGAGCAAATATGAAATGAAAAATATAGTACCTTCTAATCAACTTTTATAACCACTATATCTAATTTTGTAATTCACACTTCTGCTCTCACTTATTCGCCTTACTTTGCCTTCACATTCAACCAACACATGCTTCACCACATCCTCACTTTTACTCTTAACTTTCTCATCCATTCACATACATACATAGTATATTGTTCATCAGAATCTCAACAAGTTCGACTATAAGAAATATAAGCAATGTTTCTATAAATTCGGTCACCACAAGAACAAAATAATCAATGTGATCCACCCAAGCAATAAAGTGGACCCATATGCATTATAATAATTATTCCTCAAATGATATGATCATAGTGCATGCATCACAACACTCTCCAAACTTGATCCCAAATGTAATGTGTAGAAAAGAATTAAAAACATGTTGCTAGTCGACTCAAAAATATTATTTGAAGTAAAACATGCCACAACATTATCACTCTTAACCTCTAAAATCTTCCTTCATTATATATCTGATCCAATAAAACTTTAATTTAGTCACCGCAAATAGTTGAGTTAGTATGAAGCCAACACAAACAACAATATTGTACTCAAGACAACATACCTTCACTTTCAAAACAAACCAACATAAAATATATGAATTGAAACAATACACAAACCATCTAAACATGTATACCAAACCATATAACTTGAACTACCAATGTAGATCATTCTCAGAGCCTATCCTATCCATTCCTGAAAACTATCCTTATTGTTAGCAAACATCTCAACTAAACTTATTCAAAAGAACAATTGTGGACCTGAAAAAATAATAGTACAAAATTCAGAGAACATAGTATTATAAAAAAAACTACAAGATTCCATCATATTAAGTGGATAAAAGCCTAGATTTCTCCCATAAGTTCTTCAAATACTCTTCCCTGCATTTTTCATCTTCTCGTACTTTCATCTTATGGATATGCTTCATATTGACTAACTATCAACATCAGAATATCAGAACATCATCCGAACATGAAATTCCAAACATATAGCATCCTTCAAGAATTATTTCTTTCATATCAAATATTAGATACTCTTTCCTACATATTATAACCTTCAAATACTCTTTCCTGCATATCAAACATGAGATACATTTTCATGTATAGCACAACTCCTCATCAGATGAAATCAATAATCACAACATAAAATATTTTACTAGCTTCTCAATCACAACAACTCAAGTTTCTCACTCACATCATTTTGACAACAAAGAAACCATTATTTGACATCAATGAAAATATAGAGCATATAATACTAAAAATCCCCCCTTTTTCATTGATGGAAACACCAATGATAAACCAAAAATAAAGCTCCTCCTTTCCTACCTTTTCTCCCCATTTGACATCAAGGACAAAGGGCACACATCAAAAAAATGTTCTCACCCTTTCATAAATAGTACTGAACTGGACTTTATTTTTCTCAATCTATAAACCAAACACATCTCTACACTAAAAATTCCATTTGTCAAGGAAACCAAATCTGTGTAATATTCTTTGAAATCCATTACCTTCAATGCTCCCCCTTAGAGTAGTCACCACATCAATCAATGAGACAAAGGATAGCCAATAGTTCTCTTATTGTAAAGATGCACCTCTCTTAAGCATCTATTTTTAAAAAGGAGGGGTACCCCCAAATTATGTATAAGATACTCAAAAGTATCGTTAGCCAGAGCCTTAATAAAAATACCAGCAAATTTCTCCTTTGCAGGTATATACTCTAGCTTGACTTCATTCTCAACAACTTCCTCCATTAAGAAGTGATACTAGATAGATATGTTTTGTCCTAATATTCATCACCATATTCTTATAAATATTAATGGAACTTGTTTTATCACACATAATTAAAATAGCTTCATTATAAACTACATTCATATCCTTAAGTGTCTTCTATCTAGAGCTTAATATTTATCTCTTAAAAATGTCACTCAAGTCATTCTAGAAAAATCATCAATAAGTAACATTAAGTACATTTCACCATTGAGTCATGTTCTTCTACATCCACATAAGTCGGTATGTATCAACTTCAAAGGTATTGTGTCAAATATTTTTTGATCTTGAATCTATTCCTAGTTTTCTTTCCCATTTGACATTATCCACATACAATGTTAGTAGTCTTATCATATTTGACGTGTCTCTTACAAATTTAATAGAAGAATTGATCTTCATCAAGATTTCAAAGTTGATATATCCCATTATTTTGTGTCACAACCAACAAATTGATTTTTTAGTACCAAAGGGCAACTACCATTTCAATATTATTCTTCAGATAGTAAACATTACCATTTCTCATACCTCTACAACAATATTTTTGGAACCTTTTATAATTTCACATCTTCCTCCAAGAAAACTAACCTAAAATCCTTTACCCCATAACTAAATTACACTTAAAATACTTCAAGTCTTAAACCCTTAACATAATAGACATTAATAGCCTTGTGCTTTCCATCAATAGAAATAGTTCCCTTACCACATATAGGTGCAAATCCTTCAAAACAAAATGTGACTAATCCTCCATCATTTTTTTAATAAAATTTATAAGACTCTTATGTCTCTTTTCATATGATTTGAACATCCAAAATCAAAGATCCAAGATCTGGATTCTTCTTGCACATTTAGAGAAGTATTCACAGTTTATTCTGACAAATTTGATTACGCATCATCTAAATCAGGACATGACTTAGATTCTTCTTCAGTTACCTTGATCCCCTTGAAAGAAATACATTTCTTCTCATAATGATTATTTTCAAGTTTTGACAACTTAAAACTTTTGATAGCACCATAGAGCTCTTCCAAACTATATTTCTCCATATCATGACTCTTTTTAATAGAAATCAACAAAAAAAATTGGGTCTTAGTCATAGTTCTCATTACCTTCATCATCACGTTATTGTCTTCTAGGGTTCCATCAGAGATTCTAATTGAACTAACAATCTCATTTACCTTGTGCAAGTAGCCTTCAATGTTCTCATCCGCGGTCATTTTCAAAGTATCCAACTTATGCTTTAGATTCTACAACTTGATATTCCTATCTCCTTCATATAATTTTCTAAGCTTCTCCTAGACATCAAATGCAATCTTTCATCCCATGACTTTCAACAATTTTGAATCACCCAAACCACTAATAATAGCATTCCTTTCCTTTGCATTGATCTTATGTGCTTTGATTTCATCAAGTGTAGAAGAAGTACAAAAGATTGGAGTAAAATATTGTTTTATGATCGCACCAAGAACTCCAAACAATATAGAGTCTGAATGTGATTTCATCCTCTCCTTCCAAAAAGTATAATTTGTTTCATCAAACTTAGCCACTTTGTTGCCATGTTTATTTTCCATATTTAATCTACCTCAAGTGTTTAATATTATTATAGAGGAACCTTTCTCTAATACCAATTGTTGAACACCTTTAGATGCTGAGAGAGAGGGGGTAAATCAGCATGAACAAAAACTTAACAATTCTATCACAATTCTCTGTAAATAGTTATTAATCTAATTAAATATCAACAAAAGATATCGCAATAGAAACACATGCACATGAACACTAGATTTACATGGAAAACCCAATTTGGGAGAAACTATGGTGATAATCACACTCACTATAAAAAATAATTAATTACAAAGTTTAGGCCAAAATCCAAGGAACTCGCTATCCTTGATGTTTAGGCACACTACCAAAGATCTAACTAATCTCATGAGAACTTGCACAAACTTAAGGCAAGAAATAGATCTTCAAAAATTTGCTAAAAGAGTGCACAACCTTCTAGTAGAAACTAAGAAAATGTGAAATGAAAAATGTGGGACCTCTTGATTAGCTTCTCTAACCACTCTGTCTAATTTTGTAATGCACACTTATGCTCTCACTTATTCACCTTACTTTATCTTCGCACTATATCCACACATGCTTCACCACTCTCACTTTTACTCTTAACTTTCCTATCCATTCACATACATATATATAGTAGATTGTTCATCAATAAAATCAACAAGGTGAAGTTGGCCACTAAAGCAAAACTGATTTATAGTAACATGTAGAAAAGCATTAAAAAATGTTATCAACCATCTTAAAAATATTCTCTAAACCATATGACACCACTAAATGATTACTCTTAACCTCTAAACTCTTCCTTCATTCTATATTTTCTCCAATAAAACTTGAATGTACTCACCATAAATAGTTGAGTCAGCCAAAAGCCAATACAAACAACAATATCACACTTAGGACAATATATCTTCACTTGTAGAGAAAACCAATATTTGAACTAAAATAGTGCATGAACCATCTAAACATGTCTACCAGACTGCATAGCCTAAAATACCAATGTGAAACAATACAAAGCATTCTCCAATCATGTCCTCTCCATTCCTAACAACCAACCTTATTGCCAACAAACATCTCATCTAGACTTCTTCAAAAGAACAATTGGGGATTGAAAACATGATAGTGTAATATTCATAGAACATAGTAATCATAATTAGAACCAAAATCTTCCATCATCTTATGTGAAAAAAATTAGAGCATTCTCTCATAAAGTCTTTAAATGTTCTTTCTTGAATATTTTAGCTTCTGATACTTTCATATTCTAGATATTCCTCATACTGACTTACTATCACCATCATAATACAATAACATCATCTAAACATGTAATTCCAAGAATCTAACATCATATTTCCTACATAGCACAACTCCTCATCAAATGCAATCAATTCTCACAACATACAACCTTTTACCAACTTCTCAATCAGCGATTTCAGCTTCTCAATCACAACAAGTTGACATCAATGCAACCATTAGTTGTCATCAATGAAAACACGGACCATATAATTATAAGATATAAAATAAGGTAAGAAAGATTAAATTTATCATAAGATTAATGTTCATGTAAATAATCATCATAATATTATTAATCTTATTGAAGTGGGGGGGAATTAATCCTATTGAAGTGGATTGAAATTTTGGGGCCACTAAAGCAAAACTGATTTATAGTATTACATTAATCAACTACACCTACAAAGTGATTATGCTAATTATGGTTTACATTATAAGAGGTGATATGCTAGTACTCTCCAAACAATTGGAAAGTATTCCTAATGATACCATTCACTTTAAATCTAAACATTTCCATGTGAAAATATAGTGATAGATTTTGTAGGTGATATACTTATGATAAGAAAAGTGCATGGATATCACTTTGTCTTGGTTGACACATGTTTAGAAATTTTGATGAATGTAGAACATATAATAATCTAAATTGAATTTAAATTAAATTTTAAATTTTAAATTATACTAAAACACTAGATTGAGAATAAAGAGGACAAAGATACAAACTCTAGAGAGAAATTAGGGGATTTAGTAAATTTAGCCTTAAAAAATTAATTGACATTTATGTAGAGCTTTTAAAATTTATATGAATGTAGAACATGTAGGAATATAATCTTAATATTAAAATTAAAGCTAAAATTATAAACTATATCAAAACCCTATAGTTGAGGAAGTGAGGCTAAGAGATACAAGCCTTAGAGATGAACTAGTGAATATAGTCTTCGTTTAACTTGGAAAAATTATTTAAAATGAATGTAAGATTTTTTAAATTTAAATGAATGTAAAACATGTAAGAATCAGACGAGGGAAGATATTCTTGATAGAATATTGGAGTGCTCTGCAATTAAATGTTAGCATCCATCCTACTAGGTTGTCTTTAGGGTTTCTATACTCCAATTCGACCAATCCTTTCAAACTGCATTATTACGGGAGTTACTAAGCTATTTTTAATGGTCACAACCAAATTTTGCACAAAAATTGAGTTTGGTGTTGAAGTGTTGGCTCTAGGTGATCATGGCCCCTCTGAGGAAAAGACCACAAAAATTGTTCCCAAGGTATTTCACAAGGTAAGGTCTCTATCATGCCTGATCTTTTTTTTCCATTGCTATATTTCGACAAAGCCTGTGATTGGCTTGAAAAATTTACTTTAATTGGCTATTTTGTTGATTGCGTTCCTTCTGAAAGTGTGTTACAAGATTGGGTCACCAAGGCTTGGCTCCATCATGGGGTCCACCTTGATGATGTACAAAATATGACCAAAGTTTTTTTCTTGTTTCATTTTGGGAACCCCACCCATGTGGAGGGAATTCTCAAAAATTACCCTTGGTTTGTATGTTCCTCTCTTCTTGTTTTCCAACCTTGGTCTCGAGACTGCACTGTCTCTAATGACCAAAAGTTTAAAGTCCTAGTCTAGATTGAATTTCCTAGTTCACCCTTGTCTTGTTGGCCTTAATTACCCAGACTTTAGGTTGGGTTGTTTGTATGAAACTTGAGAACTTTTTTCCATTCCTGCCCTCAGAAAAGGGTTTGTGTTGAAATTGATTTAGCTCAAGATCTTAAGGAGACAATCGATATTTATATTAGTGCGAAATGTTTTTTTTCAGTGTGTCATGTATTTAAATTTTCATAATACATGTTTTGATTGTCATTTTGTAGACCATAAAATTAAGGATTTCCCTTTGGTTGTACCCAAGACTAACCCTCCTCCCAAGGATTCTTTTACTTCTCATGGACAGGAAACCAGTAAGGAAGATGCCAATTGGAAAATTGTGGTCGATAAGGGAAAGCATCTTTCAACTTCTAAACATAAAGAGGACTCGCTTGCTTCAGCTCCGCCATCAAAGGATTCTCTGCCTTCCAAGGCTTCCAATAAAATCTCTCCTCCACGGGTTATTTCAAACCATGTTTCCCATGGGAAGTCACATTCAGCCATGGTTTCTTCCACCATTTCAATTCTCCCTATTTTGGACTCTCACACTCCACAACCAACTTCATTGGTTTTTGACTCTCTAGTTCCCTTGTGTCGCCACTCTCACACCACTTCTGTGCAGGAGGATATTGACGATGAAGGACCGGGTAAAAGGAAGATGATCCCAAGGGATATTTACCTTATTTTCCCTTTAGTTTCAAATTTATTTCATAATAGTCTATCCTCTCTTGGGGACAAGGATAGCATGAATGATGGTTTATAATTAATTTTCTCTCCTGAAATTTTTGGGGTCTTACAAACCTCTCTAAAAAATATTCAGTTCAAGCTTTTCATTATAGGTTTCCTCAAACTGATGTATTTTGACTTCAAGAGATAAAGATAGTTGGTTTTTGTTTTTTGTGGCATGTCATGATATTTGGCCACACAATTTGATTTTTTCATCCAACCATGAAGTTGGAAGAGGAGGGTTGGTTACTCTTTTGGCCCCACGTTGGCCAAATGCAATTGTTAATCATGGTGAGGACCCCATGCATCAATTGGTTTGGATTCTCATCAAAATTGACAATCACCATTTTGGTATAATTAATATTTATGCCACAAATGATGTGGTAGAAAGAATGTACCTTTGGCATTGGATAGTCAATTTACTACCTTTGGCCACTTGGGTTTTGTGTGGTGACTCAATATGGTTGATGTGGCTTTTGACAAGGATGACACTACACCATTTAGGTGGATGGCTTTTGACAAGGATGACACTTCACCATTTAGGTGGACAGCTAGTGAGAATGAGGTCTAGTTCTACATGCATAATAAATTAGGCCTTTTTTATCCAAATACCAATCGTCGCCTTCCACATGCAGTTTGGCATACTTGGAGTGATTTCAAGGATGGTTCTGATAGAGTATTTAAACACCTTGATCATTTCATGATCTCCTCTCAGTCCTTTTTTTTCTTTTGGGATAGTATAGTCTTTTCCAGACTCCCCTTTGTCTGATGTCACCCTGTTAGATCACTTTCCCATTAAATTTTCAATTGAATGGTGTGTTGTTTTTCCACATCCCTCTCAGACTCAATTTTTTTAACACATCACTTATGAGTCACCCACCTACTCTGGCCCACACTCAAATAATTTGGAATTTATAGCCTCAACCCACGAGTTGAATTTTGTGGTGGAATGATATTATTTTTCAAACCACTAAATTCATCCATTTTTATGGGAAACAACTAGCTCAATTTTTTCAATTGTCTTATGATCAAACCACCAATGAATTACATGTAGTATTCAAGAGCTTGACATCTCACCCTTTCTCAACTGAATTATTATTCAAGGTGGAAACTCTTCATCATCAAAAGCAGGTTGCTGACAGTTATGCAGCTAGAGGTTCTCACATTAATGTATGTTTCCACTGGCTAAAAGTGGGAGATCGAGCTAGTAAGGAGTTCTATTTTCTTCTTCCTAGACATTCCTCTCTAGGTATTAAAAGAGGGATCTTCAGTTCTTACTGAACTTCCAGATATACTTCAGGCCTTTATCAACCATTACCAGAAAGTTTTCACTGCTCAAGCCCCTTCTCCAGCCACTCAACAAGCCCTTGACGATTGTCTTGTTGTCATCGATACTTGTATATTAGCCTCCCAAAGGGCCTTTTGTGACCAAACCTTGTCTATTCAAGACCTTAAGGAAATGAATTTTCCATGGTCGATGATAAATCCCTAGGATGTGATGGCTTCCCTTCTAAATTTTATAAAGCTCTTTGGAATTGTGTTGGGTCAGACCTTCATCATGTTTATCTTGAAGCATTTCAAAATGGTTCCTTAGGAGCAAAAATTAAAAAAGGTAATATAAAATTCATACTTAATTATGGTGATCCTAAAGACATATGTAATTGGTGCCCAATTACCTTTCTCAATGAATCCTATACAATTATAGCCAAGGCACTTTCTCTAAAAAATTTCCATCTCCTTCCTCAGATTATTCGCCCTAAGTAGACTAGTTTTATACAATCGAGGTTCATAGTGGATAACATTATAGCTATCTAGGAGGGTATGGAATGAACTCATCAATCCAATCAAATTTCAATTTTCCTAAAAGTTAATTTTGCAAAAGACTATGACCCGATTGAGTGACCTTTTATTCTAGCTACATTAAAATTTCTTGGTTTTGGCTATTTCTTTGTTCTTTCAATTCAAATGCTATTTGTAGATTCTAATGCATGCATTACAATTAATGGTCGCCAGTCTGTAAATTTTGTATTTCACATGTCGATTCATCAAGGTTTCCCCTTGGTGCCTTCATTATATGTGCTTAGTGTCGAGGGATATGGTTATTTGCTTACCTTGTATTATATATTCCAGACGGGTTCGAGGAATTTCTCTTCCTAATTCTGATGCCCAGCTTTTTAATGGCGATTTTGTAAATGATTCCTTCCTCACTCTGATTGAGGATAGAGAGAATATCCAAAATGATCTTTAATGCCTTGACACATTTTGTTTGTATTTTGTCTTTTTCCACCAAAGGCATAAAACCCTTTGTTATCATAAGTCATTCCTGCCCACCCCACTATGGATTTTCCAGTATAACTAGAAATGGATCAACCATGGCTAGGTTTTCTACTTTTTGGTCATCCCATTTTCCTTTCATGGATCAGCCACAAAGCTTTGGAATATTGTGCTCTCCAAATTTGAAACTAAATTGGCATAATGGTTGACCAAACCTCTTTCCCGGGCTAGGAAGTTCTAAATTTGTTCCAAAATTTTCACAGCCATGCATATACATTATTCTTCTTATTGGTCTCCTTCTAAAGTAGCATACATTAGGCTTGAGAAGTTTTTACAAATTTTTTTATGGGCGTGGGATACAGAGAAACATAGTTTTCACTGAGTAGCCTTGGTACCCATAAATTGCTTTCCAGAGATACAAACCTCGACAAGGGTATCGTTGGCTTTCATTCCACTTACCTATGGTGGATGTTTTTAACCAGCATTGGCATTTTCAATCTTCTCATTCCACCTAGAGGTTACGTTTATTACAGTTTGGTCTTCTCTCACCGACCCCAAAATAGCACATTTTTCCTAGTGTATTATTTTCCAAGGATTTCCATTAGGGTCTCACTTCTATCATTTGGGTATCTCAGATCCTCAGTGCCCTTTTTGTGTCCAATCTGAGTCCTTCCTTCACTTTTTTTGGTTTTTACGTAGGGCTCATAATTATTGGGTTTAGATTCATGATTTATTTTCACCATTTCACCCACAAATTTTTTCTTGGAAAATGGTTCTTCTGGGAGATAACCCTACCTTCCCTTTTATTTTCTACAACTTTGGCACACTTTCAGAATGGAAATTCTCTTTACAATTTGGAAAGATATAAATGTGGCAATTTTTTCACATGCCTTAATTGATTCTTATGTTTCCATATATGCTAAAGCTTGTATTTTCAATAATGCAATGTTACAGATAAAATTTAAAGTAGATAAGGTAGCCCTTGAGGTGGCCCACTTTCAAGAATTATTACAACATTGGGGAAACTCTCCATGTATGGTGGCTAGAGTTCCTCTAGAAGATTTCATTTCTAGCAGTCATTCCACTGCTTGTGATTTCTATTGGGGTCAGAGTTCTTTCTGGCGGCATAGACATGCTTCCCACTCTCCCTCGGTCTGGCCTCCACCAGCAGTTCCTACTTGGGCTCTTCCAGCAAGTATTGGTTGGCCAACTCAACCAGGTGATTTAGGTTGGCCTTCATCTTCCAAAGGCTATATCAGGTTGTCTTTGGCTATTTCCCCTAGACATGAAGATAAGGAGGCTGAGGAGGAAAATGCAGATGGTTAGACATTACCAAACCTTGAACTTGATCATGAGCCAGGATGGGGAAATAAGGATGAACCATACCCTCCTCCTCCTTCGGCTAGGACTTTGGCTTCTTGAGGGTGTTTTGTTTCTGGGCTAGGCCCAAATATTTTTTAGATGCTTATATTTTAGGGAAAGACCCTTGATTCTTAGACTTCTAGGCTTCGCTCATGTGACTCTTGGGGAGTGACTTTTTCCTCCCATTATTTTTTCGTTAGATGTAATTTTCATTATCTAAGTTAATCTAATTGGTTAGAAAATTTCATATAAAAACATGTAAGAATCTAATTAAGTATTTTATATCTAAAAATTTAAACTATGTTCAAACCCTAGAGTTGAAAAAGTAGTGAAAATAAATTTACAAACCCTAACTAAAAATTAGTCAATTTTACCTAAAGAGATATTTGGAATCTATATAGAATTAGAAGTTTATATGAATACAAAATATGTACGAATCGATAGTTGGAGATTATTGAGATGTTATTCATATTGTGCATATATGTGTTGGGATTAATGTTTTGTCATTGATGTCAACACATCCCTACTATTGAAGATAGTGTTCCTGGTTTATTTAGTGAAGATGATTTATGTGGTACAACTACTATATTGAAGATCTGATGTTGTGATTATATAGTTATGTTCTGGGATGTCTGTACTTGATACCATTCAAGTGGCAGAGGTTCGAATGTTGATTTGGGTGAGTTATGATGGATTTATCAGAGACTTCTATTTTGGTTGTTCATACTATGACAATGTTTCAGTATTTGGATCAGTGTGCATCGTTTATGCAATATTCTTGGTTGCTAACCTGGTGGTGAGTTCAGGACATGGATGTGTGTCCTTAGCTCGAGTGGTTGGTGATTTGGATGTTGGAAAGCTAATTTATTTTATGATAGTGGTTGTTGATGAATGTTCCTGGTGAACAGAGCAGAGAAATGAATGGGTTCTATGACATAGATGTTCATGTTGATGTCTTGGTATTTCACGTTGCTTGTTGATGCTTCTTGATTGTGTCTTATTCGTGTTGCTGGATTGCATTGGATTATGTGATCAGATTTGATGAATTTCATGTGGCGTGTTGATATTCTTATGAGTTCTTGGTTGACTTGGTGATGTAGCATTTTGTGAAGGTTTGTGGCGTGATCTACGAATCTAGAGCATGTTTGAGATGTTTTTATATATCATTTCTATGTCTTATCCGACATTCAATCAATCACATTGAGTATAATGATGTAATGAATTAATGTTTTGTAATTAGGTACATGGCCGACCTAGTTGAGATAAATTAATGTAATGTATATATATATATGTAATCATTTATAATTGTGAGAGATGAGAGAGTGTGGAGATAGTGTGTGATGCTGAAGAGAAGAGGTATGAGTGGAATTTGCAATTGAGGCATAGGTTTGTTGTACTTCATTAGGAATTTTTTGGCATATCAGAGATGTTGTTTGTTAGTTCATGAGCTTGGACAGTATGTCATCTATATGTTAAGATCAAAAAATTTTGTAAGGCAGTGAGCCTTCCTTGGGATTGAGATCCATTTTGTATTTTAGCAGTGAGCTCTAGGCAGTGTGCCTGAATGCATGTGCATTCCCCTTTTTAATACTCCTAACAGGGTATAGTAGTTTTAACAGAGTGCATTCATCTTGTGGGTTCTATCCCCACCATGGTTTTTCCCCTTATAGGGTTTCCATGTCAAAATATTGGTGTTACGTGTTGATTACTATGTTATGATCTTGATTTCATGTTTATCATTCATATGTGAGATTAAAGTTTATAAGTTGGTTAAAGATTGATGTTATTGTAGTACAATTGATTCAACACCCNCCCCCCCCCCCCCCCCCTCCTCTCAGTTTTATGTTCTCCTTGAGGTCTAACATCTATATTTATAGAAATTATATTCAACCCTAGAGTTGAGGTAAGATACCTACAAATCATCAAGTTGAGCAAGTAAGGGAAAGAGATTTACAAACTCATGAGAAAAATTAGTAAATTTAATTTAGAAAAGTTTTATTTAGAATTTATGTAGAGTTTAAAATTTATATGAATGTTGAACGTGTAAGAATCTATTTTTATATTAAAATTAAATATAAAATTAGAAACTATCTTCAAACTCTAAAGTTGAGAAAAGATGGATCAATAAATTTAATATTTTAAAATATTGTTACACACACACACACACACACACACACATATATATATATATATCTTTGACATATATGTTTGTACCTATTTTCTAAAATGATTTTTTTCCTTTTCTATTGAATAACTCATGTAGTGTTGTTTTACCTCACTAGTACATTTGAGGTCAAATTCTGATGGCCATTTGTCAGATTTCCAATGCTCATTTGTCGGTATTTATACACATGAGTCCGTCGCCATTTTTGCGTAGGAAATTATGACATAAGACACATCCGTTAGTTTACCGACACCACATCACGTCAGAAACTTGCACATGACAAAAGCTTCGTGATGGCATTTCCTACGGTTCATCCATCAGCATTCTGACACCATGACCTATCAGAAATATACAATCTCTATCGGAAATAACTGTAAAAAAATATCCTTTTTGATGACAGTTTCCTCCTAATTATGACAGATATACCTGTCGAATATATAGCATTACTGTCAAAGTTTCTGTCGAAAAATTTCTATTTTCGACACTGTAACTGTCAGAATAGCGATAGTCATGCAGCATTTCTTCGACAGGTTGCCCTATCAAACGTATAGCATTACTATCGAAAGTATTGTCATAAATTATGATTCTCTGACATTTTAACTGTCGAAGGTATAGCACTACTGTCGGAAATTAATTATGAAATGTCAAAAAAATGACGGATATGCACATTAAAGATAAAACAGCTCAAGAGACCATCATAGGTTCTCTCTTTCTTCAGTCTATATTATTGACAGAATGTTTTACCTTTCATTAGCTCATCAAATCTGGGGATTTGAAAGAATATAATAGAATATTTTCATGACAACGTATATTATTTAAGTTGACGTTGCACGAATTTATCTACTTTGTGCACTTGTAGACTATGAGGATGGCGATAAAGAAGCATGGCCATGGTAGGAGATGCTTCTTTATCGTCGTCTTCATACTATACAAGTGCGCGAAGTAGATAAATTCGTGCAATGTCAACATAAATAATATACATTGTCATGAAAATATTCTATTAAATTCTTTCAAATCCCCGGATTTGATGAGCTAATGCAATGTAAAACATTCTGTCAATAATATAGACCGAAGAAAGAGACAACCTATGATGGTCTCTTGAGTTGTGTTATCTTT
>MU223733.1:549603-589022 GCA_018584345.1 Thuja plicata | reverse complement strand
AACATTTGAATACAGTGAATCGATATCCTTGAGCACAAGCACCAATAACATCAAATAATAGAGATAAAGCACTGGCTAGGGCACGACACCAGTAGAATGCGGTCATTTTAGAGAGCAACTCCCTCAAAAATAAAATGAAATGCATTCGAATATGATGCCAGAGGCTCGAAAGATGAAAAAATCACATACCTTTTCCCGCGCTCAGCTGTCGCTCATTTTCTCCCACTCTCCAATCGAAATAAAAATGATGAGGCTGTTTCACTTTTTTTTTTTAATGTATACCCCGAATCTGTCAAAATTATGATGGTCAATTAAACACCCATCGGAATACCGACATCATCGGGGCCTATTACAAAAAAAAAACACCAAATTCGTAAGAAAAAGTTACCCGTCGGAAACTTTTGTCGAAATTTGGCCCCAAATGTAGTAGTGCCTTGTCCTCTAATTTCTCGTTTCTTCTTTTGTAAAACATTTCTACAAATTATTTTTGCAAGATATTTTCTCTTTTCAAAAAGCCAAAAACTATAAACATATTTTTAAAAAATTTCTCAAAAAATTCATTTACAAAAAATTTAATTTATTTGTATAAATTTTATTAATCTCATATTAATGTACAATTTATAATACTTATTTTTAGAAAAATATTATTCTTAGGATCTTTATTTCAACATCTTTGAATCAAATTATTTTAACAATTTTACAACAATCCAAGGACCTTCAAACAAAAGACCTTGGATGGCCTTTTACCTTATATATCTAAAAAAATTCCCAAAGTTATTAGTTTCAAATATTTTGTTGAACCTTAAAATGTAATCAAATAGACATGATAATTTGTAAGATTATGGCATTCAAAATAAGCTATCCAATGATTATAATTTTGAATATTTTTTTTAGGTAAAAATTGATTCAATCCAAAAATTTAGCAATACATCTAAAGGGGAAGAGTCCATTCCATCAAGGGCATCAAAAGCCATCTATAACTACCAGCAAGACAAATAATGGAGAACACCTTGAATGATATCTCGACAAAACAACCCCATTAGCCATAAATATCCTCATCAATAAAATTCTTCAATCTACTAGAGCACTCTTGAGGTAAATTCTCCCAAATCATTAATATGCCAATCCACTAAATTTTCAAAAGCCCAATTAGTTATTAGTCAACCATACCATTCCACTCCTTTGGGATGTGGATGAAACAAACAAAATCCAAACCCAACCTAAGAATCTATCAGTCCACCAAAGCCAACTTCTAATTAACACCATTGAAAATCTATTTGTTTAAAAAATAAACTAAAATATGACAGTCTGACTCACAAAATACCTTGTAGTTGGTATGATTTTTCACGTTCCATGAGGAATTATATGCAAGCTTTTGGTAAAACTATGTATGTAAATTTTTAATCAATGTTTTGAATCACTCTATGTGATTCATCTTGAGGAAGAATCCATACACAATTATTCAAAATGTTAATTAAAAAGTTACATGCATAGTTTACCAAAAGCTTGCATCTAAATCACCTTGTGTCGGACATGATAACACCCCCTTTCCAAAACATAAACAAGAGAAAAGGCCTCCTTAAGATTATTGTTCTACTTACCCTTATATAAGGATAAGAAGAAGATCATATTTTAAAAAGTGTCTCTTTTGACTTCTCCATTACAAACATGTCTAGGATTCACTCTAGCAAACCCATCAAGATTAATCTTGGGCACCACTTCAAGAGGTGGAGACCATTTTCCATCTCTTTGAGTTTTCTATATGGAATTACCACTCTGTTAAATAAAAGAGGGCCCATGACCACTCTCACATAAGTTTGATCCTTGAATCACCTCAGCTTCTTTAGATTCTAAGGGGATAGACATCACACACTTAACAATAATAGTTTCTTTAATCATACCAATGATCCTAATCCATAGTTCTTAAACCTAAAATTCCTTCCCTAAAAGACCTTGTGGTTTCATTCAAGCCCAATTTTCAAAATGATACATGAGGGTCTAATAGATTAAGCCACCTAACAAAAGGATGTCTAGATGATGACCCTCTTAACTTCTCCAAAATTAAACAAGAGAGGAGCATGGATACAAGATTTCCTCTAGACATGCCACAAAAGGTGTCAAATTTCTCTAGCATGAGAGCATGGAATAAATAAATGGAAAGATAATTCTTTGTGCTATTGTCCTAGGGGGGGCATATTGAGAGTCCCTAGAACCCATGCCTTCTTAGATTGTCCCAAGAGAGATATCTATTATAGGTAGCAAAACCAAATAAATAAATTACATTTTGGCTCTAGACAAACTTGTTCCACATATTTTTCCAGCACGTGACCTCATACCCCCATAATTCTAATGATCTAATTACTAATACTCAAAGGACATTGAATACTCCCTTTTATGATTATGATCCAAGATGAGGTATCTCTATCTCTTAGAGATCTAAAAACTCTCCCATCCAAGATCTATTATATCTCTCCACAATCCTTGGTTGAACTCTCCTATGTTTACTCAAAGGATTCCTTCCATCACAACAACTCCAACTGGCTCATTCTCTAGACACCTTTAAAATCCTCCACTCTTAACCATCCTACCTTAAAGAATCTATGACAATGACCCAAAAACTATATATGAATAGATAAGATGGGAGAAACCATCCAAAGAGTCATATTAGAAGAGAGCCCAAGAGTCCCTATTGCAGATCCAAAACAAGCCTTTCTTAATCAAGCTAGCACCCTTTTTAAGAGTGCTCCAAATCATTGATCCTCTACACACCAAGATCACCCTAGGAACATCAAAACTATTACCATCTTGTAGGCATCTAAAAGAGATTATCTTGGCCCAAGCTTGACCATGATAAGTACACCATCTCTAGTAAATATTAGTTGGGAATGGGAAGAGCTTGAACCACATATTTTGACAAAAATACACTACCTACAAAGGAGAGCCACCTAAAACTCTAGGGGTTGAATTTCCCTTAAAATTTATCTAAGACAACGTGTCAAGTCTTCTAAGGAAAGGGGGCTAATACAGAGGGGAATACCAAAATATACAAAAGGAAGAGAAAGACTTTATAAATGGATGATTTGAGAAATCCTATCCTAAAAAAGAGGTGTTGAAGAAAAATAAAAGAATACTTTTCCTCTTTAATTTTCTAACATAAGGCTACAAGATAGATATCTAGAACCCAAATCTAAAATGTGTCACTTCGCTAAATCTAGTGATTTCCATCAAGGCAATATCATCAACAAACTACATGTGAGAATGTGGAGGCCGGTTGATTCTAGCTCCATCCATGAATGAGACCATGTCTCAAATGGGATTTTAAGAGCCTGCCAAAACCTTCATCCATAATAATTAAATGATAAGGGGAGATAGGATCCCCTTGCCATAAACCTCTTGAGGTATTAAACAAATAAGAACGTTCACTATTAATTAAAGTATAATAGGAGGAAAAATTGATGCAACTCATGAACCACTTAAACCAATCTAAGCCAAATATAAAGGCCAAGATCACTTTGTGAAGAAAAGTCCATATAAATTGATCATATTCTTTGGCCATGTCCAATTGCATAAATATATATTTTTCCTTGGAAGTCTCCATGGAATGAATGGACTTAGAAGTAATGACCACTCCATCCAAAATTTTCATACCTACCTTAAAGCCTCACTATTCTTCATAAATAATCCTATTAAGATATGTCTTCATTCTCTCTACAATTATCTTTGAAATGATCTTATAGACAATCTAGTACAAAGGCTATTGGCTTGAATAGGTGTAGTGAGTTATCCCCTTCTCATTTGGGAATGAGAAAAAAAATGTAGAGTTCATTTCTCCAACATCTACTTGCTATCTTGTGATAGTTGCACTACCTCCAACAAGTCAAATTTGACAATCTCACAAAATTCTTGAAAGAATTCAATCAAGAAACCATCAAAACCAAGAGATTCTCATTTCTTCATCCGAAGCACAATCCTTTCTATAATTCATCTAAAGAGATGGGTTTGATATGAAAATTGTTCATTTCATTAGAAACGTCAGAGTAATACACTTCAATTCTCATCATCCACTACAAGGAGAGAGTCCTTAAATAGAGAGGAAAAACAACAAATAACATCCTTAGAGATATCTTGAAGAGAAGATAAATGATTTCTATGGGAATACATAAGAGAAGAGATCATGTTCCCATGTCTTCTAGTTGTAACAAAATTAAATAATAAAATCGTATTTTTATCCGCCTCCTAAATCCAATCCATTTGAGACTTTTTTTCAAAAAAAAACTTCACATAACTCCCATTCAATAAGCTCTTTCAAAGCTATAGATTCCTCTCTAAGGGAATCCTTAATAGGATCAAAATATTTGTTGTGACTAGTAATAATATTCAATTGGCTTTGAGCTACCAACTTAGCTACAAATATATTACCAAAATCTTTCCAATGAATCATATAAGGAAACCCAATGTTAGTAAGCTATTTTAGCAATACCTAGCTAAAAGTGTTAACTAGGTAATGCTATTTGAATATCATTGTCACTTACCTGAAGGCGGCTGACAAGGGGTCTTCCTTCTTCTCTCATCATGGCGTGCAAGTGTGGTAATTACAAAGCCCAAGTCAAATAAAACTTGAAAACAGGTACCTTGCATGGAAGTTTCCAAGCTCCTTCAGAGGCATGGAAGTACGTATATGGCCGTCCAAATACAATTATTGTCCTTTCAACCCACCTACCAATATGAAGCTCTGAAACCCATTGTTTCAATAATTGCCTACACTCTCCTCTTCTCAAAGCTGGATACCAGATTTTGTTCGCCACTACGGACTCCATCAATCAAATCATTTCAATTGCCAAATGTGTTTAAATACCCACCTTAACGAATAAATAAAGCTTGCCAGCTTATTAATACCTGTCTCAGTACTATTGTCTCTACCAACTTTTCCCACTATAATTAATTTTGTGTCTCGTACAATTATATATTGACAATTTTACATTGTTTTCAATTTTCATCACTTTATTTCTGAGATTCTTATTATAATTAAAGTTTCATAGTCATATTATCAATTATGATGTTATATTAAAATGTTTTTTTGGTTGAAATGTTTACAAGAATATTAGAAGGTAGATAAGAGTTGAGCGTTAAGGTATAATAATTGTAGATTAAGTCATATTTGATTGATGTGTTCATGTGGTGTCACATAATTTGTTGCTTTTTAGATATGAGGAATACATCTCATTTAATTATGAATACTCATTATCCATATTAACACATTTAACGTCACAACTTCTAGTGTTATACTATGAAAAATATTACACATTAAATCAATAAATATCACAACTATTGAAACATTCTCAACTATTAGATCATTCCTAGATATAAGAATAAAATATTTAGTTTACGCATGAAAAATTATTGCTCCTTGGTCTCATAATTCTAAACGTTCTCAATGAATTAGAATTGTTCTAATCAAATAAGTAAATGTAAATAATTAAATATATATCAGAGATATGAATCTATTTTTACAATTTACAATAGTAAATTTGAGAACTTCTGATTTTAACTTTAAATATTTTTTTGTCATTAACAAAATAAATCTTCTGTAATACATAATATCAAATATCAATGTACATCAATTTTTAAATTTCAGCATATAACATTTTTAAACATCAACATTTGAAATTAAACTAACACAAAACAATATTACACAATCAAATTTTAAAAAAAAAAGATTAATTTTTTATTCATCATACTCGTGATCAAAACATCATATGCATATTTAAAAACATACTGTAATTCCACAAAATTAAACCCTTCATTAGTTACACGACCATCAAATTCTTCCCTAGGTAAACACATACATGCAAGCTGTCAAACAAGGTACATCTTTCGTACAGCTGAGTCCAAAAAAAGCTACAAGAATTCTAGAATGGGAAAATAAATGACTTAGAATTTTGGGTTCCAAATCTTCGTATGGTACGAAAAAGTTTTCTCTTTTAACACTTTTCTTGGTCTATTAACATTTGCAGTCTAATCAATTTTTCAAATCATGAGTTATATTTCAGCCTTTGGTGGGGAACCCACCAATATGTCTTGAAAGGCCTTGAACTTAATTTTAAGGTTAACAGTTATATTATTTTCTTAAGTGAGTTTCTCTTCCTAATCTAAATAAAAATTTACTTCTTTCTATTTTCATGAAGATATGATGTTTGCATGGTGGTTTTTTCATTTTATTTTTTCAAGGTTAATAATCATTATGATAAGATTATTTTCTTGTCGGTTTAAGAATATTTGTGAATGTAATTGTAACATTTACAAGCTTTTTTTATATCTTTAATATAGATTGTGGATTATTATATTATTATTTTAAATCACATTGATTATTCTATCACGCGGGATTTCAATTAATCACTTTTTTCAACTAAGTTGTCTGCCACTTTTTATGCAGTCACGAGTGATGCAATATGATACTTTAACCAAATAGCTAGTTATCTTGGCTCAAATGCCAAAAGACAAGAATATGGTCATGTAATTTAGTACACCACATGATTAGCCCAAAAAATTAAACCCTAATTAATGCCAAAAAATTCATGGTTCCAGTAAAATAAAATCCCTCTTGATGCATAACATGCAAATGATTATTGGTGGAAAAGTTAAAACATGTGGCAAGAACTAGGCTTTCAAACTCAATGTGATTCTAAACATGAACCCTCTAAAAAACAATATATTCATAGAATTCACTACTTATCAATATAAATTAAGTTAAGAAGCATATAAACCATAATCTCTTTCCAAGGGTTGAAAGCCATACTTGATCTAAGATGTGTTGTGGCATCAAAACATTTACATGTGGGCATATTTATACAATCTCATTGACATTTTCATGGCACTATAATGACATGTGGATACATCAACAATAACATTTATTTGAAATATATATAATTATGAAGCTAGATGCACTTAAATGTGATAGTTGTAACATGAATATGAACACCACATAAAAAAATAAAAAATCTACAGAATAAAACAAAACACAAAAGAAGTATTTTTGTTGATGCAATATATCCTACAAGCTTATGATTCCCTTGCATTAGACACCTTAAGTGTTAAATAAAAATTGATCCCTCACACTTTCATATAAGGATTTAAGATAAAGACAAATCATAATTGTTTGTCATTTTAAAACATCAATGTAGAGTCTTAAATAGGTTATCCTTATATTTTACCATTTATTCTTTGTAACTTCAAAAAAATTAGTTTTCATTCTAATCCTCTAAAAGTAAAATTATTTTCAATCGCCTCAACTTATTTTTTAAGCATGTTTCTCAAATATACCATCACTTCATCCCCGCCTTGGTTTTCCTTAAATATTCTTTGTTTGCACTCTCTTTCTACTTAACCATTCATTTTCTCAAATTATCTTTTGACTTCTTTGTGCACTTGGTTTATGTACTTAAAATAATATTTTTTTTGTGACACTCCTTACTTGTACATGTTATACCACTTTTTAACTCTAAAATATTCCTTGGTCTACAATTATACATAATAAGAAATGATATTTTACCTATAATTTTTATTTATTAGATTATTACTTGAACAGATTCTACCTAGGTAGTGTTAGGATAAAGTAATATTAACCTTGCAATGCTAAGCCATTCATATGTATCCATGTTCTTTGGAAAGTGTTCCCTAGAACATGTGAGAAAAATATTAATTATTTGTACTTTATGACTATTTTTAATTGCATTTTCAAGAGGCGAACATGAAGAGGTGATAAATATAAATCAAAATAGATAAAATACACTTTATTCCACATCCATAATGAGACATGAAGGGTCATGTATGAGGAGACCAAGCTTGGGACGAGAAAAGGTGTCCATTTGGGGATCTGAACAGACACTGCAAGCTACAAAGCACTCAGAATGTGTAAAGTCTAAGTGGCTTTGGGTTTGACACCCATGAGGAGTCACTTGAAGAGTTATTTGTTATTGTATTATGTCTATTGGTTGTTTATTCTCTAAGGAATGGGTTTTTGCAATCGATTTTAGCCCCTTGTTTTGGGAAAACAACAGTAGTTTTTCCACTCCCATTTGGCTATAAATTAGCAAAGGCATAGTTTTTATTCATCAATTGGCATTTGTTTCCAATTAGTTCTGGGATCATTTGGAGAAGTGTAGTGAAGTGGATTATTGATGTGTTATCTCTTATGAAGAATAATAATATACTTTCCATCATTCCCTGGTGGATTTGTTTTCCCAAAAGGGTTCTCCACATAAATCTAGAGTCTCTTTTGGTATCATTGATTTTATGTTTCTGTTGAATAGTGCAATTACATGTTCATTTTCAGATTTGGTAATCATTTTATATTTGTAATCACGTAAGAAAGTTAATATTGCAAGCTTTCTTGACCTTGTTTCTCAATAGGTAGTGCTAAATCCTCATTGCCTAGCTTATCATTTGTGAAACATATTAATAAGATGCCCAGGCTTAGATTAACTACTTCAGTCTTACCATCAATTTGTGGTGATATTAAAAACTAATATTTGTATTTACATTCATCTTCTTCTATAAGTCCACCTCCAAGATTTTGTCACGAACTCAATGTCTAAGCATATAACCATTCTCCTTGGTAATCCCAACAACCTAAAACGTCTTTAGATAATAATTTTTCTACATGAACTATATCATTTATCTTTTTTCTAGGTATAAAGTGTGCCATATTGGAAAATATATCTATAGTTATAAATACTAAATCTACACCTCTCTATGTTCTTGGAAACTTAATATAAAACTATTATCAAATTATTTCATGGTCTTTCAAGAATGGGTGATCATTGGTACAAACCTATTCTTTGACTTCCACTTTTATCTAATGATTGAAATCTTCATGCTTGAAAAATATTTATATACATATTAATACATTGTTTCCCAATGCTACTTCTTATTCATTAATTCCAATTAATTATCAATACTAAAACTTTCTAGTATCAGTGGGCCCTTGGTCTATTGGTGAAGATGAATGGCTCCAAATGAACCCACTAGGGATCAAATCATGTTGAGTTCAAGGATTTGACATCATAAGGGATGAAGCTAAGATTATGCCCCAAGCGAATTTGGCAGAATGTACATACCCCTCACTACTTGGCTCTTAGTCAAAGAGGTTTCATCCTATAGGCTTGTGCTCCCGCATCGGGTAGCTAAACTACTTTGTTAAGGCCCTTACTGGGTCGGTGTACTTGTGGTATTTGTGCCCTTGCTAGGATGCCACACTCATAGTCTAAACCTATATAATTAAAAAAATCCTATTGAATTATTGTGGTTTTCTTTGATAAATTTTTTTTTCATTGATTTGTTAAGTATCCACAACTAATTATTGTTAAATACAAAATCATACTAAATAGTGTAATTTGGCCATATTTTCCCAATCATACGTACCAAGTTTATTTTCTCTTTTTTTTCACGATTTAGTAAAATTCACTGAAGCTTTTAATCTTGATACATATTCTTCATTTCTCCAAATCTAATAATCTTAACTCTTATCTCAAATAGTAAATTGTATCTTCTACTTAATATATTTGTTACTCTATTTGATTGTCCACTTCTATTTTTTAATATACAAAAAATAACTTTGCAAGAATTGTACCCAGTTTTTATAGTTTGATAATTTATATTAAACAAACCCTTTGGAAAAAATAATATCTCCATTTCTTTAGTGCTTGAACTATGACATATAAATCCTAATTATAGGCTAATATTTATTCTTCACATCTTCAATCATTCTATGTGTCATTAATTTAATAACCCTATGGGGCTTAATGCATGGAGTTACTATCCATGTCACATGCAAACTTCTAACCATACAACCAAGTTTTATATGTAAACAAACATAGAAATTAATGGTAAATTACAAGTGAATATTTAAATATTTACAAAGTTTATATTTACACATTAAATAAGATTTGTACTTACACAAGTTAATTTTGTAAGTGCAAAATCCTCTCATAGTTGTGTAAGTCACCTAAAACTTAATAGACATAAACTCTACTAGTTCCAAAATATTCATTTGGATTTTCTAAATTTTACATGAAAAATCACATCCCATCATACATAACAATCTATTTGTATCAAACTTCCAATTGCATATCATTATCAAATATTTGTTTGCATACATTTAAATGTTTAATATATTAATTTCTCAATATTTAGCAATATTCTTTTATCCAAAGTAAATTCAGAATGTTCCTTTTATTGTTTTGTTTATTCTAAATTTATGAAAATGGTGATATTTATATTAGGATTCAACTATGTAATTTTTTAGTCAAAATAATTGATCGATATTACATGAGTAGTGGTTTACATGAACCTATCTCTTATGAGAAAAAATGATCCACTTAGAATTCATAGCATTTAGATGATGTTCATAGCGGTGAAAGATCGGGACTTCTCAAGAGATCACCCATCCCAATACTAGTTTGACTCAAGCAATCTTAACTATAGATTTTCCCCCAAAATTAAGCCCACTTAGCTTGCTAAATTGTTTGAAAAATCTTCAACAAGTGTAGTTCCTCACAAACCATTCATTATAGAACACTTTATCTCATTAATTGATAAGTAGGAGGTATTGTTTGTAATGTGTCAAATATTGATATTTATGTAATGATTCAACTACATAGTATTTTTAGTATAACTCACTAACACATATTTCATGAGTAGTAGTTCATATGAACCCATCTCTCATGAGAATGAATGGACCACTTGGTACTCATTACATCTAGGTGATATTCACAAGGTGAATGTCAAGGTGCATTGAATGGTCCATTTATGAAGTCAAAGTACTACTGAAATTGATGATCTGAGAAGAAATCTAAACACTTCACCTATATGATCATCACCTAGAAGCAATAAGCACTAAGTGAACCATTCATTCTCATGACAGATGGGTTCATGTAAACCACTACTCATGAAATATAATTCAATGAGTTTGTTTCAAAATTTTGTAGTTGAATGTTGATACAAATATCATAATTCAAGAGACATGTTACAAAAAAAAAAAACCTCTTACAAGTATCAATCAATGAGCTCAAGGGGCTCTATAATGAATATTTTATAAAGTACTACACTTTTTGAATGTTTTTCAAATGTAATAACAAGCTAAGTATGCTTAACTTTGAGGGAAACTCCATGGTTAAGCATGGTTGAGTAAAGTGGTAATATCATCTAGATGACCTCTTGGAAAATTTTGATGTTTTACCTCTGTGAGAATCACCTAGAAGTAATGAGTTGTAAGTGGACCATCATCTAGAAGAAATGAGTTGTAAGTGGACCATTTTTTCTCATGAGAGATAGGTTCTGATAGATACACCCTTAGTGTGCTTGCACAATCCCAACTAGGCCTCTAACTGACTTTAGTCTTCACAAGCCCCTCTCTTCTCTTCTAGGATCTTTCAAGTCCTTACTAAACCCAGCTAGGACTTTACCAATACCACTCTATGGGTTGGTATTTATTTTTCTTCACCAAGAGGTAAGTATCACTCAATATGCCTTCACTCCTTCACTCATCCTTGGATATCTCCAAGTACTTTCTAAACTCCAAAAATCATCTAGTACTTGCAGGGGGTAAAATTCATGCTTGAGTAACTTTCTATCCTCCTCATGATCCCACTTTACTTGGGTATCAAGACTTTTTCAAATGATTTCAAGACTTTAGGAGAATTTGGTCTTCTAGGCCTAATTGCTCAATTAGTCCTAATCAGTGAGTTTTTCCAATGTCTTTCAATATTTTCCCAAATAACCCCCCCAAAATATTGGATATTCAGATACCCTTTTCCAAGACCTCAAACATTTTGTAGTTTTTAGGGTTCTAAGGCCACCGTACAATAGATTCCTAGATTTAAGGGATAATAGGGCTCATTAGGCTAATTTGGTGCAGACTACTGACTTCTCCTTAAAAATGTATAAAAGGATTATTTATTGCCTAAGATTAATAAGCGGTATCTATGGGACCTCTATTCTTATGAAACCATACTTGGTTCCACTCCTCCAATCGTTCCCCTGCAATCATACACTATTAACTTTTGTCAAACCTCTAACAGGGCACACAGTGCTCGCCTAGGGCATGACTATAAAAATAGTAAACTTGCTCCTCTGGACTCCTACCTGCATATTTACACTATAAAGAGGCTCCCCTACCATATTTACCCAGGCCATGATGGTTTTCATGGTTGGATTCTATGGGGGAGCCATTTTTCTCACAACTACCCTGTCAAAACCGGTAACTACAATCTTTGCAAAACAATTTATAATCCGATCCTAATGAACTCATAGAAAATTACAATGTAAACAAAAGATAATAAAAACTACCTCTACAACATGAATCCAACACTAATTCATTCCATCCAATTCATATGATAATACTCAAACACAGAAATTCTCGACTGTATACTAAAACAAAAAAATAGAGTTCTTGCTATTCAAAAACTTGCATTACATCACCATTACCTCGGGAAATGGGATCCCTACTTTTCTAAATACTTCTTCTCTGTGTTTTTAGGCCACTACCATTAACTAACTTTTCCACTCACCGAATGGAATCAAACTTGACAATGTTGTCGAACAACATTTCAAAGTTGTAAAATGTTGTCAAGCAACATTTTAGCAACTTTTACATCTTTGTCTAAAACTTAGTTTAATGACCTCCAATAATTATGACATGATGTAAAAACATCATAAAGGAATTCTTAGGACAAATATAAGTCATTTAAATCCTTCTAGGCTTCTTGACCCCAAATTCTCAATTTAGGCTAAATTACACTAAACACACTCAAAACCTTAAACATCTAGTTGGATTGATCCTAGTCTAATCCAACTAGGTACAAACATGCAAGACCTTCTAAGTTCAAAAATAAAACGAATGAATTGGCTAGGGTCAGTACAAGCCACAACAAAAACATAGGGATATGATTTAGCCTAGGTGCTCCTACATCATCCTCCCTAAATAGAAAGATTTCAATCTACCCTTGGATTGAGCAATTTGGAATCAATGCCCAACTTCTTGAAGTCTGTCCTCCTGATCCTTGTAGCCTTTGCATCATCTTTTCCATTCCACTTCTCCATATGTCCTTTGTAATCCTTCTTCCCAATCTATTTATAGACTCTTGAATCTAGTTTTTTCTCTTCTTTCCTGGAAGGTGTAGAGGGTAAGTTCAATCCCTCAACTTCTTCTATCACCTCAGTCAAACTATGATCTCAATTTGGCATATGAAATTTGTATGAAACCAAATCTTCCACATTGAACACATGAGATAAAACAACATCCTCTGTAAGTTCCACTTTATATGGATTGGTGCCATATTTGGCCAGAATGGTACATTGACCAATCCTTCTCATATGTAGCTTATTAGGAACTCCTTTCTACAATATTTCCTTGTTTAGATGGACCATTACAAGGTCCCCTACTTGGAATTGTACATCCCTTTTTCTTTCATCCACTTTGTGCTTTATCTTCTCTGTATTCTCAGTTAAATTCTTCCTTACTATCTCATGCACTTCCTTCATAGATTGTGCAAAATATTCTACATAGCCACTTCCTTTGGCTTCATCTTTCAACTCTCTAAATTCAAATATCCCTCTTAGGTGTAACCCATAAACGATTTCAAAGGGGCTTCTTCCTATGGTTTTGTTGACAGTGTCATTATATGCATACTCTGCATGTCCAATGAGTTGGTCCCAAGCTTGACCATACTCCTTAGTTAAGAACCTTAGGAGGTTACCTAGACTCCTATTAACCACCTCAGTTTGACCATCTATTTGAGGGTGATATGTAGACCCAAAGGACAGATTGGTTCCTAGCTTTTGCCAAAGTGTCTTCCAAAAATGGCTCATGAACTTTGTATCTCTATTTGACACTATGATCATTGGTAATCTATGAATTCTTACAACCTCTTTGAAGAATAGGTGAGCTATTTGATGTAAGCATCATGTACTATCTTGCAAGGAAAAAAATGGGCCATCTAGCTAAATCTGTCTACTATGACATATATACTGTCAAACCCCTGTTTGGTCCTTGGTAACCCTACAACAAAATCTATACTTAAGCATTCCCATGGTCTACTTGGGATGGGAGGGGGTTGATAAAGGCCTACATTGGAGGATGTGCCTTTGGCTTTTTGACACACTACACAACACTCCACATATCTCCTAACATCTAAGTTCATCCTTGGCCAAAAATAAAACTTTTGGACTAAATCTTGGGTCTAATTGACTCCAAAATGACCACTAAGTGCACCATTGTGCTTCTCTTGAATCATATTTTCCCTAATTGATCCCCTAGGGACACATAACTAACTCTCTTTAAAAAACAATTCACTTTGCAAAGTGTAATCAGAAAACTCACCATGGAAGTGGTTCTTATGCTCCTTACATACCTTGTATATATGTGCAAAGTCTTCATCCTCAGCATATAGGTCCTTAAAAATTTCAATACCCATGCTCTGCAACTGTACTTATTGTACTATCAGTAGCCTTCTACTTAAAGCATCTGCTACTTTGTTTTGTAGTCCTTTCTTGTGCTTGATATTGAAGGTGTAAGCCTACAAGTACTTCACCCATTTCATGTGTTTATGACTAATCTTGTCTTGGGAGTTTAGGAAACTAAGAGCCTGGTTGTCTGAAAATACCACAAACTCCTTAGGAAGAAAGTAGTGCCTCCATTTCCCTAGTGCTTGGACTAGAGAATACATTTCTAAGTCATAAGAAGAGTACTTCTTCTTAGCATCACTAAGCTTCTAACTATGAAAATCTACTGGTCTTCCCTCTTTGCTCAAAATAGCTCCAATGGCAACATTACTAGCATCACACTCAACTGTGAATAACCTCTCAAAACTTGGTAGTATTAGGATGGTTGAGTGACAATCTTCTTCTTTAGTAATTCAAATCCATGGTTATCTTTATCATTCCAAACAAATTTGGTTTTCATCCCTCCTTTAATAGTATCTAACATAGGAGCATAAATAGCACTGAATTGCTTAATGAATTTCCTATAGTATTGAGCTAAACCATGAAAACTTCTCACCTCTATTGCAGTCCTTGGAGTGGGCCATTTAAGAATGAATTCTACCTTGATTGGATCCATTTTTAGGTTGCCTTGAGACAATACAAACCCAAGGTACACCAGCTCCTACTTCATGAATTCACATTTGTCCAAATTTATCATCAGCTCCTCATCATGCAACTTCTTGAAAAAAATCCGCACATGTCTAAGATGCCCCTCTTTAGTCTCGCTATAGATTAGTATATCATCTAGATACACTACCACAAATTTTCCAATGTAGTCTTTTAGGACTTTGTTCATAATTCTTGTGAATATAGATGCGGCATTACATGGCCCAAATGGCATCATAAGCCATTCATATAAACCTTATGTAGTTTTGAAGGCTTTCTTCCTTTCATCCCCTTCATTGACCCTAATTTGATGATACCCATTCTTTAGGTCAATCTTGGTAAAATACTTTGCTTCTCCTAGACAGTCCTTTAGGTCTTCTATCCTAGGGATATGGAACCTATATATAATGGTAATTCAGTTTATTTCCCTTGAACTAGTGTAGAGCCTCCAAGTTCCTCCTTCTTTTGGTGCTAAGACAGTGGGAACTACACAAGGACTAATGCTTTTCCTAATAAGACCTTGTTCTAGGAGTTCTTGAATTTTCTTGGCAATTTCCTCATTTTGTTGAGGGGTCATCTTATAGGAAGCCTTATTTGGAAGGGCAGCTCCTAGGATAAAGTCAATTTGATGGCTACCAACTCTATTAGTGGGTAGGGTGGATGTTGTCCATCACTTACTATGCTCTTGTACTTCTGCAACAACTCTTTCACTTCTTTTGGTATCTTTTTCTTATTGACTGACTTGTCTACATTTTCTTCTTTAGGTTTCAAAACTAGTGCAAATCCCACTCCTTCGCCTTCCTCTAAGGCTTCTATAAACTCCTTTTCACTAACCATAAGGACATTAGGGTTTGAGGACCTCTTTTCTCCTTCTTCTAATTGTGATTGTATCTTAAAAGTCACATTGTATTTCTTTAAAGAATATGCATTCTTTTCTTCATCATGCATGGCCTTTCTGTCAAATTGCTATGGTCTACCAAGCATAAGGTGACATGCATCCATAGGTAGGACATCACACAACACCTTATCTTTATACCTTCCAATGGAGAAGTCCACCCATGCTTATTCATTCACAAGGACATGTCCTTTGTTCAACCAAGTAACCTTGTATGGGTTACTATGTGGAATTCTCTTCATCTTTAACTTGCTAACTGCCTCCTCCTACACTATGTTGTCAGTAGATCCTAAGTCTATGATGACTCTACATACTTTTCCCATCATCTCGCATTTCACTCTAAACAGTGACCTTCTCTGGCTTGGTTCCTCTTTCACTTGCTCCTTGATTAATGTTCTTCTCATCATCAAGTTCTCTCCTTCTTCAGACTCTAACGGTACCTTAGGGTGTTTATTTACGCCCTCTTGTCATTTCCATGAGAAGTAGAGCCTTTCTATGGACACCTATATGCAGGGTGTCCCATTTGGTTGCAGTGATAGCATTTCATGTTTGTAAAGTAGGAACCTCTCCCTTAACTATTGTTCCTTCCTCTCCAATTTTTATTAGAGCCTCTTCCTCTGTTGAAGCCTCCTCTACTTGAGCTCCCTTCTTGTTGTTCAATAAGTTTGATCTCTCCTTGAGCATTTTTCTCTGAACTTCTACCACCATATCCACATCTCTATCCTCTATTATCTCTCCCTTTTCCTCTACCTCTGGTAGTGCTTGATTCTAGCTTCTTTCTTAACTTCTCTTCCACCTTAATTGTAATTTGGTGGCATCTCTGAATAGTATCAGGGGTTAAGAGACTCATCTCATCTTGAATAGTCCACTTGAGACCATTAAGGTATCTAGATACCTTCACCTTCTCATCTTCTGCAACTTGAGACCTCATGCATAGCCTTTGAAACTCTTTAGTATAAGAGTTCACATCCAAGTCTTTCTATCTCAGACTTTGTCTCCTTTTATGTAACTGAATTTCATAGTCTTCAGGTACATATGCATCTCTGATTTTTGCTACCATAGCCTTCCATATGGCAATGGGCTTCTTTCCTTCCTTCTCTCTCTCATCTTGGATAAACTTCCACCAAGTGAGTGCAGACCCTCTAAGTCTTGCCTTAGCTACCTTTAATTTTTGAGCTTCTGTTATGTCATCACACTCAAAGTGATTCTCTAGTCCTTCTATCCAATCTAGGACTATCTCAGGTTCCATCTTTCCAGTGAAGATAGGAAATCCGTCCAATTCCTTACCACTCAAAGCCTTTAGTGCTTTTAAGAATGGTTCTTCAGTGAGAACATGGTTAGCTTCAGGAACCTCATCATCTAAGGCAATCTCCTTACTCTTTCCTTCAAACTTATCCTTCACTTAGAAGTCTTTTCTTCTACTTGGTCCACTTTGTGTTCCAATTGTGCCAATCTCTCTCGGAGCATTTTGTTCTCTTCTTCCTTCTCATCCACCTTCTTTGATAACTTTAAATTTTTCACCATTGTAGACTCTCCTACTGACTTTGCTGGAGTGAAACATTCACCACAAGCCAAATCTTATTGTCTCTGATACCAATCTAATAGATACACCCTTAGTGTGTTTGCACAATCCCAACTAGGCCTCTAAATAACTCTAGTCTTCACAAGAACCTCTCTTCTCTTCTAGGATCTTTCAATTCCTTATTAAACCCAACTAGGACTTTCCCCAATACCACTCTATAGGTTGGTATCTATTGTGCTTCACCAAGAGGTAAGTATCATTCAATTTTCCTTTACTCCTTCACTCATCCTTGGATGTCTCCAAGTACTTTCTAAACTCCAAAAATCATCTAGTGCTTGCAGGGGGTAAAATTAATGCTTGAGTAACTTTCTTGCCTCCTCATGATCCCACTTGACTTGGGTATCAAGACTCTTTCAAATGATTTCAAGACTTTAGGAGAATTTGGTCTTCTAGGCCTAATTGCTCAATTAGCCCTAATCAGCGATTTTTTCCAACTTATTTCAATATTTTCCCAAATAACCCCCCCAAAAAATTGGAGATTCAGATACCATTTTCTAAGACCTCAAATATTTTGTAGGTTTTAGGGTTCTAAGGCCACCACACAATAGATTCCTATATTTAAGGGATAATAGGGCTAATTAGGCTAATTTGGTGCAGACTACTAACTTCTCCTTAAAAATGGATTGTTAATTTCCTAAGCTTACTAAGAGGTATCTATGGGACCTCTATTCTTATGAAACCACCCTTGGTTCCACTCCTCCAGTCATTCCCCTGCAATCATACACTATTAACTTTTGTCAAACCTCTAACCGCACACAGAGTGCTCGCCTAGGGCATGACTATAAAAATAGTAAACTTGCTCCTCTGGACTCGTACCTGAATATCTACACTATACATAGGATCCCCTGCCATATTTACCCAGGCCATGATGATTTTCATAGTTGGATTCTATGGGGGAGCCATTTTTCTCACAACTACCATGTCAAAACCAGTAACTACACTCTTTGTAAAACAATTTACAATCCTATCCTAATGAACTCAAAGAAAATTACAATGTAAACAAAAGATACTAAAAATTACCTCTACAACGTGAATCCAACACTAATTCATTCCATCCAATCCATCTGATAATACTCAAACATAGAAATGCTCGACTGTATACTAAAACCAGAAAACAAAGTTCTTCTTGCTATTCAAAAACTTGCATTACATCACCATGACCTCGGGAAATGGGATCCCTACTTATCTAGATATACCTTCTACATGTTTTTAGGCCACTACAATTAACTAACTTGTCCACTCACTGAATGAAATCAAACTTGGCAATGTTGTTAGACAACATTGTAAAGTTGCAAAATGTTGCCAAGCAACATTTTAGCAACTTTTACATCTTTACCTAAAAATTAGTTTAATGACCTCCAATCATTATGACATGATGTAAAAATATCATAAAGGCCTTCTTAGGCACAAATATAAGCCATGTTAAGCCTTCTAGGCTCTTGACCCGAAATTCCCAATTTAGGCTAAATTACACTAAACACACTCAAAACCTTAAACATCTAGTTGGATTGATCCTAGTCTAATCCAACTAGGTACAAACATGCAAGACCTTCTAAGGTCAAAAAGAAAATAACTGACTCGGCTAGGGTCAGTACAAGCCACAACAAAAACATAGGGATAGGATTTAGCCTAGGTGCTCCTGCACCAGGTTCATGTGGACCACCCGTCATGAATTGCGAGTCAATAAAATAAACTCAAAACTACATAATTGTTTCCTAATATAAATATTATTATTTGGCATACTATGAAAATAATCTTCAACATATCAATTTATGAAAATGAGTTAATTTTTTTTTTTTTTTCATACCCATTAAATATTTTTCATATAAATATTTTTCAAATGTGATATCTTTCATCAATACAATATCTTTTATAAAGTTTTCTAGAGTAGAAGAAACATGTGCATTAAAAAGTGTATTACTATTTATTTGTCATTATAGGATGAATTATTTGATTGATGTAACTCATAAAAATAGTCTATTTTGTTCACTTTAAAGCATAAGTGTAACCGACTTTTAATACTTTATAATAATAATAAAAAAGTCAACAAAAAAGTCATTACTTCCACCAAAACCACTATGATGTTGTGCTCATTTATAAAAATATTTTAATTTTCCTTTTCCCTACCAATCTTTTATAAAGTATTCTAGAGAAAAGGAAACATGTCCATTAAAATCGGTATTACTATTTATTTGGCATTATATGATTAATTCTTTGATTGATGTAACTCGTTAAAATAGATATATTTACCGAATTTTAATGGTTTATAAAAAATATTAAAACTACACAATACTATACAACAACTATGATAGTACACTCATCTATAAAAATGAGTTAATTTTCCTTTTCCCATACCCATTAGGCAGTTACATATGAAGACTTTTTTAGATGCCCTATCTTTCATCAATATAATATATTTTGTTAAGTAATATCTAAAGAAAAAGGGACATGTGCATTAAAATGCTAATATTTGCAGTGATACGATTAATTATTTGAATAAAACAAGTCATAACTAGTAGTTGTGCGCTTTTGTACGTACAATGAGAAGCCAATAGGAGTTTTGATTTTCAATAAATTGAAATGTTTTGTACAATACCCAAACTAGATCAATCATGGTATGTAGAAGGAATTATGGAAATACTAATATAAATAAAATTTAAGCATCTTTAATTTTTTCTTAGGATGTGTAAGAGGGTATTATTTCAAGCAATCATGTATACTAACAATGTGTAACTGGTACCTCACTAGGTAATTTTGGAGAGGGAAGTGTATGGAAATAGTCATTTGGTCATTTAATGCACTAAACAATCCTTGATTCAGAAGTATTAAAGAATCAGATCTTTAGAAAATTTAGCACAAATAAGATATCCATTAGAATGTCATAATCTACGGAAAGAATGAGTATTATATACAGATTCAATTTTGAAATAAATGTATTGAAAGCAGAAGAAGATTGAGACTAATTTCATTTAGAGATCCCTAGCCATTACAATTATCAATACCTTTCGATAAAATAAAGATGATTTGCTGCAAAATCCATATTATGTTAAAAAATAAAAACCTGAAATAATTTATTAAGCTCCAAGATCTTTTTTTTTAATAGTGTCTATTCCTTTTAAGAGCTTCAATGCTCTCAACATCATAAAGATTATTTATTATTTGACATGTGAGAGCACCCAGGTGAGGGTTAAATTCAGTCTTGTTATTCCCCTTATGCTAGGATTAAAAATCTGAAGAAAATCTTGAAATATTTCCCATACAAGTAAATAGTACTATATTTTTATCATCTGGCTTTCACAGGAGCAGAAAGAAAAAACTTGTAAAACCTCAAAAAGTGAATGAAAGTCTAAAAATGCAAAGAATACACATTTCTTTCCATCTTTCATTAGATCCAAACTTGTTAGTCCACTTCATTCAGAGCACACTTTTGAAGAAAATCTTGAAACTTTTACATAATAACAAGTCATCCAAAACCGTAGATTTTCGCTATGAAATTAAAATTCTTCATTTCAGACACATTTAGCCTATCTAAATGGGTTTTCACGAATTATATGTACATAGACGTAGGTGATCCTAAGTTTAAAATAATTTAAAAGCAATGTCATAGGGTGCAGTTCCTTGACTTCTTTCTTCAGCTACACCGATTAGAGATGCCTGGCACTTTATCTCCGTGAGACTGTACAACTCCATGAGCATACTCTACAACCTCTTTTCCCCAGAGACAGATATCTGATCAGCTCATTACGACCTTCTTCTCGCCCTTGTCTCCTTTATGGGGGGTGAAGCAGCCTCACATTGCCTCCATCACCGGTCACTCTAGATCTATGAGACCCCGCAACACCTTTACCCGTCAGTGACACATCTCTAGCAGCTCACAACGATGAACCATGGTTCCTTCTCATCTGGATCATTATCCTTCAGTTTTGGATTTCTTTCTACCTAAAGATGATCCTTAGTCTTTCTCTTGTGTCTGTTCTTCTTGCTTGTTGTTTCTTGTTCTCTTCTTTCTTTTTTTTCTCTTGGTTGCTTTCCCGGCCACTGTTTGGTGGTCCGTTGGTTCGCTGTTCTGTTTGTTGTACATTTCCAGTCCCTTAGACCCTTGTTGGTCTCTTGTTGGACTAGATTTATCTTATCTTATCTTATCTTATCTTATTTGTGGAAATTTAGCCCCTAAATAAAAATTGCATATTCACACATAATATCCCTCTCCAAAAAATACCAAGGCACTGGAAAAATAAGAGACGAACCAAAGTTTCCTCCAATAGAGACATGTTAAACTCAGAAAATAATCAACAGAACACCAAAATCCTAAAGACATGCAACATCATAAATCAGGAAAGTTTACAAGTCATTCCAAAAAGACAGCTCCCACATAAAGCCTATTGGCTTAATTAATCATATATCATACCATAAATAATGATAAATAAATAATATATTTACACATTAACAAAAAAAATTCTTGAAAATAAATATGAGCATGTAAACACTATTTTGTTTTTTGCTAAACTTCTAATAAACTTCATCAACACTATGGAAGAACATAGATTAATGGATTTATTTATTTGTAATGTTATACCAAATAAACCTTAACCCTTTACATAATTGAAAACCAAAGTGAATTGAACTGTAACCCTTAATAAATTAAAATTTGGTACTTAAATAAAAAACTGATAGTTAATGATGATTATAAAGATATTTTAAAAAGTTTGTTGATCATTCCTTATGATGCATGAGTTTTTAGTGGCTTTTTGAAAATTTTAATAATTTTTTAGATGATCCATTTCTTTAGATGTTGTCATAGTAGATTAGAAAGTTTTTTGAGTTATTAACATTTACAAAAGAACTCAATAAAATCTTAAAAAAACCATTAAATGCTTTACACACCTTACATACTATTTAATATGCATGATTTAAGAAAAAAAATATAATTATTTATTTTAATTGCTATTAAATTCTAAAGAAAGTGCAAAAAATATTGAATAAAATAAGATTTTGTAAAATCATTAAACAAAGAATTACTAAAAATCTTTTAAAAAGAAAACTAAAAATTAATAAACATTCAACACCCACATGACAATTCCAAGATGACAGATCGAGAAAAAAAAATCTTAATCAATCAAAACACAGAATCTTGAAATAAAAGCATCATGTTTTCCTTTAAAGATGCAATCTTTAAATCCTCTAGTTTGTGATTTAGATTATTTTGATCGATCAACTCAAAAGAAATTTCTTCAAAAATCCAACTTTTGAATGAAAGTTACTATCTTTGTACATGTATATTGTGATTGAGATAATTTTGATCACTCAAAATCAAAAGAAAGCTCTTGAAACAACTAGTTTTGGAATTAAAATTACGATCTTTACCCGTGTAATGTGATTCATATAGTTTTGATCAAACAAATCAAATGAGAATCTTGAAAAAACTAGTTTTTGACTTAAAGTTGTGATCTGTAACCACTTCCCTTTGAATTAAACTTCTTAAATGCCCTCTTCCATGAAGAAGAAGTAGAAAGAGAGGTTTCTTCCATTAACAACTAATCGAGTGCATTTCCACTATGATGCTCATTAATGGGGCATTCAAATGAATAAGATTTTGTCAAAACAAGCTTACCAAAAGCACCCAAATCCTCAAAATTAGATTGCACATGAATAAATTCTTCAGCAACAACTTCATGCAAAACATCCATGGATTGGAAAACATCAGTGAATCCCTACGTTGAATTCATCTGCCCCCCATCATAGATTCCATTGTTGTTTTTCTCATAAGATCTAAAGTTGTCATGTGTGACACCGGTAATGTCGTGCTCTAAATTGGGACGCTCTCTCGCCGCCATGGCAAGCACAAAAGGACAACTTCAATAATGTTTAAAGTTTAATTTTTATTCTCATTCTCCCTCAAATGATTGATAATTTTTAGTTATTTGCCATCTGAATTTCAATTTCCCCAGTTGTTCGCAATCTGAAGTGCTTCAATTTGTATTATAGAAGATACTACAAAAAATTGTGGGTTTTGAAGAAAAATCAGGGATAATGGAGACAAAACAGGAAACTTGCCAAAGTAACAAGGGTTGTTAGTTTCCATTCCTAGAAAACTAAAACCAACGACAAAACACTGACAATTTTCCGGTAAAAATGACATTTCCTGGAGCCATACAAAGCCTATCAACTTAAAAATAAATATATTTAGTTTATTTTTAAAGTATAGCATAATGGATGATTGAAGTAACTCTTAAAATTGGATATATTTAGTTCATTTTTAAAATATGATATAACATCAATTGAAGTAACTCACTCGTAAAATTGGATATATTTAGTTCATTTTTAAAATATGGCATAACAAAAATAACTAGCAGTGGCCCCTTTGTGTTTGCAACAGTGGGGATAGATGATTTGATTTTCAATCTGGTTCGAGTATTTATAAAGTTTTGATATTTATTTATTCATTTTCTATATTCTACAAATTATTTATCTCGAATATGATTGGTTGAATTGGTTTGGTGTTATAGGACCCTTTTTGGGACAGTTTCAATTATTTTTGTATTAATTTTATTTTAACCATAGTTTTGTAATGTATAACTCATACATCATTTAATTTATTTTGAAATTGTTTTTCTAATTTACAATATATTTTATGAGATACTATATTTTATATTTTATTACTAAACATACTATTTTCATTACAAAATTCAATTTCAATATATTTGAAGAATAATATAATATATAACTATTATATATTCTAAAATATTTAATGTATTATATTTTTAATATATATATTATAAATAATTATTACAATTTCTAATATATAATATATATTTTTAAGATTTTATACAAAGTTTCTTATTTAATTTTTAATCTCTAATAATTTTATTTTTATTAAATAATTATTAATTAAAATATAGTTAATATTTATAATAAAATTAAAATTTAATTTACATACATAATATTATTACAATGAAAAATTATGACATCATCAATAAAAGAAAAGCACGGAGATATTCTGTCTTCAGTGTGTTATTGCCCCACTTAAAAATCAAGAGACAAGGGCCAAAAAACATAAATAAATTTGACAAAAAGAACAGCTAAGAAAATAACATATCAACCAAGAGTTTTGCATGATCGAAGAAAAAAGAAAGCAAATAGACTGACAAAGAAGCTCTCACAAATAGCCTATCGATTAATAAATATATTTAATTTATTTTTAAATATCACATAACAGACTTTAATACTTTATAATAAAAACAAATAAAAACAAAAAACCATTACTACATTGTAACAACTATGATAATAAATTCATCAACTAGATCTTCTCCCCTACTAAAGATTCCAAACCCAAGAAAAAGATGGAGATTTTGACAACCAACCAGTAGATAAACGTCTTGCAAATTAATAATATTGGCAGTACAAGAGACCAAACCAGCCCATCATTTATTTTCTGATTTTACAATTCATGTGGACTTATCAACTCCCACAGCTGTCTGAAAGAAAAGGGTTTATCATTTGGTTTGGCTTATTTATTTATTTCATTGTAGATTCTGATAGTATTCAACTGGTGTGACGTTAGACTGTTTTGGTGGGGTTATCATTAATAAACGAAAATGCCCAACTAAACCTGCTGTCCAGCTTTTCAAAGGCAGTTGTCTGCAAATTTTTATTCTGTTCAGTTTGAACAATTAAATATGGATGGTTGCATTCAATAGGATTTGGAGGAATTCTACTCACAAACTTCCATACTGTTAAAAGTCGTCTACCCAAGTTTCTAAATTTATGTTTGGTAAGATGCTTCTGGTTTTTTATCTCAATGTGTTGAAGAAAGCTTTTTGTTTGAAGTATTCAATGGTAGTTAGAGAAGGTAATATTCTATTGTAGGTTAACACAATTCTATTTACCTAGATTTGGGCTGATTAAAGAATTGTATATAATCAAAGCCTAGTTAACTTAGATTTTCAAGTTTGGAATTGATAAATTCAAATGTTATGTGAGGAATTTAATTGAAGATAGGGAGGATCTTTAGAGAAATGTAATCATATCTATATCATATCATGTAAAATTGATTTGTCGATGTTTATAAATTGATGTATATTATTTTTGAATTGGAAGGATTGTTGTGGGTCAATTTTGGCCTCTTCAGTTTGAGCCTAAGCTTCACAAAAGTGGTCTAATTTCAAACAGTTTGAATGGTCTTATATTGTTCTATCTGTGATCAACTAAGCAATACATCAAAATCTATCAAAAGAAGGTGTAGCATAAATCAAACAAGTGAGCTTGCTTTTAGTTCCAAAATGATGCAACTCATTATATTAATCAACATTTTGTTACTCACCTCCAATGAAATTCTAGAATGTGTGTACTCTTGATGTTTAATATGATTACCAAATAAAATATGTGTAGTACATTTGGTATATTAGCATGGAGGAACACTAAAGAGTTGAGTAGGTGATGAACTTTTGACACTGCCACTTACATATAAACGACCATAATTGATGTCTTGAAGGATCTCGTCATCAAAAAAATATAGTCAATGGAGTAGGGAAAGAAGAAATTGGTGTAGCCTTGCTAATAATTATACACCAAAGAAAAGATAAATGTAATTCATTTGGATATTCAACATGGCAATCCTCCATAGTATCAATATCCTTGTATACATCATCATAGACAAGATTAGGAAGGCCTCATAATCAAACAATCATCTACTTGGGCCAATTGACAAGACTAAGTATAATATTATATATTATTTAAGCTCTCTTAGGTTTGGAACGTTTTCCCTTTAATTCTTTCTATGTAAAAAATGACAAAAAATAGAATAAATATAGATTGAACCTCAATGGCATAAAATAACCCTATTATTTGTCACAAATACATTTCCATGCACTAATCTTTGTGATTTTTTTGTTAATGATCATTTAAATAGATAATAACATCGTAGCCATTTAGATGAAGGAGTGATGAACGAACGAGGATTGATGAGCGAACAAGGAGCAGCGACTGGAGGCAAAATTTTGAATTTGGATCCGGGCGGGAAAACTTCCGGGCCGGGACAGAATGATCATAGCGCATGCCAGGATCAGGGCAAGGACCAAGGAGCTGAGGATTCGACAGATGAAGGGGTCCCACGGAAATTACAGCCGGATCCCGGGGAAAAGAGGGCACTGCTCCAAAAATGAGAGAAACGGGCGCTGATAGGGCCCCACTGGGGCGTTTGACAAACCTTTTTGGAGTCAAACTCTCTGTTAAGTCTCATTTCCCAACGATTAAGGATGTCTCTAATAAAGAGAAGGGGATATATGCTTTAGAACTGCCTTCTGAGCTTATTGATCATAAAATTTTGAGTATGGTTGCTACTCTGGTGGGAAAGTTCATAGGATCCAGACCTAATATTGAAATAGTTAGAACCTTTGTTAAAAACAAGTGGGATCTAAAAGGTCAGGTCGTGGTTTCAGCAATGGAAAAAGGTTTTATGTCTTTTGAGTTTTCCTGTAAAGAAGATCAGTCAAAGGTTCTTTGTGTGGGGAACTGGTCAGTGGGAAGATCCATCCTCATTCTGCAAAAATGGACCTCTAACCTAGATCTCAATAGAGATTTCCTGACCCAAGCACCGGTCTGGGCTAGGCTTCCCGAGTTGCCCTTGGAGTACTGGCATGAGTATGATTTTGAGGGCATCGCTAGATCCTTTGGGGAGTTGCTATCAATAGATCCAGTTACAGCGGCGAAGAAAAGACTCAATTATGCGAGGATATGCATTGGAGTTGAAGTTGGTCAAGATATGCCAGAGGCTATTGTTTTCCAATCCATATTGGGAAAATGAGTGCAACAAATAGAGTATGAAAGTGTTTCCTTTGCTTGCTTCCACTGTAAAAAAGCTGGACACAAGGCCAAAAGGTGCCCAATAGTCATTGAGAAGGAAAAAGATCGAAAGGAGCAAATCAAACAAGGAAAGAGGCCAGAGATTCAATCTTTGATCAAGGATCTTAACAACACCAAGAAGGTCTGGAAGGAGAAATGCCCAAATGAAACGAATCTTGTAACAAAAAAGCAGAATCCACAAGGGGAGATGACAACTGATAGTCTGGAACTTTAGCTAGATCACCTGGAGTCTGAAGGGTCCATACCAACTGAGGGGGAGAGCAAGGGACAGCCACAAGCTCAGCCAGAAAAAGGTAGGGAGAGGGAAGGGGACTCGGCAAGCCCAACACATCCAGCTGAGGAATATGGGATTGGAGACAAAGGAGGTCTGGAGAACCTAGAAGAGGGGGAGATCATAGGTGAAGACAAAACTATTCTCTCCTTTATTCCAGATTCACAGGAAGACGGGAGGCATGAGGGGGGACAGGGCCCAATCCTCTCCTGAGAATCTAACTTTTGCAGAAGTAATTATATTTCTCCAGGGAAGATTAGCCGATTCTTGGAAATGGTGTCCTCTACCACTCGTGGACAAATATCAAGAATGGAAGCCCTGTTTGATAGCTACAAAGATGTCTCCAAAGATGAGAATGTGGGACCATGGATAACAATGAAAAAGAAAAATAGCATGGACCCATATTCGGCCTCACCTGCAACTACAAGAAGCAGAGCTAAAGCAGACACAGGGAGAAAGTCTAACACACCAGGAAGGAAGAGTATGAATCAAATCAGAAAGGAAGAAGTAAAAAGAAATATTGCGGATGGTTATCAGAGGACCATCCAGGAGTCATATAAGAAATCATGAAGGTCATATCATGGAACATTCGTGGGATAAATGGATTCAACAAACAATAAATTATTAGGAATATGATAAGGGATCATAAACCAGACATTTTTTTGATACAAGAAACTAAAATGAAAAAAGAAAAAGTGGAAAGCATTTCCTTTGGCAAAGGTATGAGGACTGCTGCTACCGACTCTGAGGGAGCCTCTGGAGGCTTACTGGTGTTATGGAAGGATAATCTCAATGCTCATATCATTTTTGATGAAGGCAACATCTTACTTATTCAATTCAAAAACCTAAAAGACCAGGAGAGCTGGGCCATAATGAACATTTATGCTCCAAACACAAAGAATAGCAGGAGAATTTTCTGGGACCATCTGCAAATTTTGTTTGCTAAAATTACGGATCCAAAAGCCATTATCATGGGTGATTTCAACACCCCACTTAAGGAATCTAAGAAATTTGGGGGTCTGCCCCCTGACCTGGAGAGTAGGCAGCAGCTAGCTAATTTGATCAATGATTTGGCTCTCATTGATGTGGATTTACGAGGGGGTAAATTTACATGGTCAAATAGGAGAGCTGGCTTGGAGTGTATTCAGGTACGCCTCGAAAAAACCCTCATCTCTATGGACTAGATGCAGTAGTATCACAGTCACCTATCCTCCATGGGGAGATTCGGTTCTGACGACTCTCCTATTTCTCTCAACCTGGGCAATCAAAATAAGAAAAAGGCCTTCCCCTTCAGATTCGAGAGGATGTGGACTACCCACCCTAACCTCCACAATAAGATAAAGGAGTGGTGCAACATAGATGTGGATGGTACGACGATGTATAGGGTGGCTAAGAAGCTCAAGAACATAAAAATGGAGATTAGAAAATGGAACAAAAGGGACTTTGGCAATATCTTTCAGACTAAAGACAGGATTAAGTAAGAGCTTGCAGGGATTCAAGAAGAGATCTAAAACCAAGGATATGATGCAGACAGAATGAGTGCTGAAAAGTCCATTCTGGCTGATCTTCACAACATTGTAAGCAAAGAGGAAATATTCTGGAGGCAAAGGTCAAGATCAGTGTGGTTGAAAGAGGGGGACAAAAACTCTCGCTTCTTTCACCTATCTACTATGAAACACAGGATGGCTAATAGAAACGGTGCTATTAAGCAAGGGGATTTAACTTTGGAGGAAGATAATGAGATTGCAAATGAGGCCATTAGGTACTTCTCTCAAATCCTTACTAAAGAGCATAACCTAAAAGGGGATGACCAAGAGGTTATTCTTCAAACTATACCTAAGGTGATCATGGAGAGACAAAATACGGATATGATGGCTATCCCTGATCAGGAGGAAATCCATAAAGCTATTTTTTCCTTACTTGTGGGACAAGCCCCTAGCCCAGATGGTTTCCCTTCTTTCTTTTTCCAAATTTACTGGGATGTTATCAAAGATGACATTGTTAAAGAAGTCTGGGAATTTTTCGGAGCTAAGAGCCTTCTTAAAGATATCAACGCCACCTTTCTTGTTCTCATCCCAAAAATTACAGGTGTGGATTCTTTTGATAGCTTTAGACCTATAAGTCTATGTAACTCATTTTATAAGATATTCTCCAAAGTCTTAACTATCAAATTTCTTAAAATCCTCCTGGTTATTATTTCCCCCCAACAAACAGGTTTTGTCCCTGGTAGACAAATTTTGGACTCTATCATGGCAGTGCATGAGGTGATTCACTCTTTGGAGGAGGGTAAACGGGAAGGATTCCTTCTTAAATTGGACCTCTCCAAGGCATATGACAGGGTTGATTGGATATTTCTGAGTAACATCTTGGGGGCTTTTGTCTTCAATGACAAGGTAATAAATATTATTTCACAGCTGATTTCCACCCCTTCTTTCGCAGTTTTTGTGAATGGTTCTCCTTCATACTTCTTCAAATCTTCTAGGGGTCTTAGGCAAGGGGACCCCCTCTCCCCGATACTCTTCATCATTTTGGCTGAATGCATGGGAAGGCTTATCCATGACAATAGGAGAAGGGGACAAATCATTGGGCTAAAACCTTCTTCAGGCCCTTTTACTTTTACCCACCAACAATTCATGGATGATACCATTTTAGGTGGTGATTCATCGGTGAAAGAAGCTAGAAATGTTAAGAAAATTCTAAATTCCTACTCCAATGCTATGGGTCAGCTTATTAACTGGAACAAGAGCTCGGTGTTCTTCATTAATACCCCCATGGATAGACAGAGGAAAATGGCAGGCATTTTGGGTTGTGATTTTGGATCCTTTCCCGCATCCTATTTAGGTCTTCCGCTCAGAACCAAACCACCCGAGTCCTTCTGGGGAGGCCTTATTGATAGATTCAACATAAACTTGGCAGGCTGGAAGGGTATCACCCTTAGTCAGGAAGGAAAAGTGATACTGATACAATCTACTCTTCAGAACCTCCCTACATATGCACTAAGCCTCTTATCTATACCTGCTAAGGTGGAAGACTCTCTGGAAGCAATTCAAAGAAAGTTCTTATGGGATGACAAAGAAGGAAACAAGAAGTATCTACTGGTGGCTTGGGATACTATATGCAAGCCAAAAAAACATGGAGGGCTGGGAATCAAGAATTTGAAGCAGTTCAACAAAGCTCTGCAAGCTAAACAGATTTAGAGAATTTTCAATTCAATAGGGGAAATGAGGGATATTATGAAGGATAAATATGCAGCAAACATAACCTTCAAATAGTTCAACAGCAGTGAAATGGACCCGAAGGGATACTACACTTGGAATGGCATTCTGAGGACTAAGGGTATAGCGACCACAAAAGCAAGATGGAAATTAGGCAATGGTAAGGATGTCAACTTTTGGCATGATGATTGTCCTTTATGGAACTTGGAGCCTTATAATAGATGGGTTGATTCTTGCATTGAAAGATATGGCAGTAGGGTTAGTGACTACATAATCAACAATGAATGGGTGAACCTAACTAAGGTGTCCCAGGACCTTAAACCTCTTATGGTCAAAATTGGTCACACTCCCCTCTATCTAAATGAAGATGTTATTGTCTAGGGGGAAACTAATGATGGTATCTACACGGTGGCTTCGGGATATGAAACCATGCAACACATTGATACTATCCCCATATGGGCCAAGGCCTGGTACCTTGGAGTTATCCCTAAGATCAACATCTTTTTCTAGACTATGCTCCAAAAATGTATTTTGACTGTGGATAGCCTAATAAAGAGAGGATGACACATTCCTAATAGATGTATTTTATGCAAAAATCAAAGTGGGAATGTGGACCACTTGTTTATCCACTGTGAGTTCACGAGACAAATATGGTATCATTTCCTGTCTTTTTTTGAGATATCCTGGTGTTTCCCCAATACGACTCCTGAGCTCTTTGACCAATGGAATCAGGGGTTGAGAGGTCATAATCTATGGCCTTGGGCAATGCCACACATATGCTGGGGAGTGTGGAAGGAGCGAAATAACAGGATCTGTAGGGAAAAGGCTACCTCTGCTAAGTATGTTTCCCAAAAAATATCAAATGCCCTCATGGAAAACTACACTCATAACAAAGGTAACAGTCCACTTCACAACAATGGTCCCAATAATACCAAAAAGAGAATGGATTGAATATGTACTTTACCATCGGAAGGGTGGTTCAAAGCTAACTTCAACGGGGTTGCAAAGGGCAACCCTGGGATGGCTGGTGTGGGAATAATTATAAGGAACTCACATGGAAAAGGCATTGCTGCTATTTTTGCCCCCCTGGGGTCACAAACTAACCATTATTCTGAGGTGAGTACGGCACATCACACCTTAAGGCTAGCTCAGGAAATGGGGATCAAGAATTTGTGGTTAGAAGGGGACTCAAAGAACATCATAGATTGCTTAAATGAAAAGAACAAGCCTACGTGGACAATTGAGAACATAATTGGGGAGTGCAGACAAATCCTCAAAACCTTTGATCAGGTCCATGTGGCACATGAATACCGAGAAGCCAACCAGGTGGTTGATAGGCTGGAAAATATGGGAGTCAAGAGTGAGGGAGTTAAAAGGTGGAATGACGGGAATAATTTACCGCCAAAAATCTTAGGCCTCATTGAAAGTGATCAGGTTCCGGGCATACTCGGAGTTATTAAATGATAATTATGAAGCATAATGACAGATGGGGGAAGAATCACCGAATGATGTGCAAGTATGGGAGAGGCAGAGGGATTATCATTTTATGGTCTCATTCTCACACTTGGAGGCATAAAATTGATTATATCATTCACGAGGCAAAAAGAAGTCTCTCAAAACATCAACTCAATATCACTTGGAATCAGAGGGCTTTTAGTGGTAATTATACTAGAAATAGAGGAGGCAGAGAAATCGTAGATATGGTGGGTGAAAGGCACAGGAGGGAACCAGAGAAGGAAATTGAAAAATGGCGACGTAGATCCAAGGTTTGGGATATTTTGAAAAAGGTTGAAGTGACTACCTTCATTGAGCGTCTTCATGGGTGGAAGCCCTCGATTACGAAGATGATGGTGAAAAGATGGAATGAAGGGCAGGTGAAAATTAATGGGGTGGATTTTATGGTGACAAAGGAAATTGTTTCGGCTATGACTAGTATACCCATCATTGGGAAGAAATTTTATAAGGATAGGAAGATTTTTGGTCAAGCTATGATGGATTTTGTTAAAAATGCGGAGGAGAAGAAAGCACTTGTGAAGAAGGGAACTTTCGAACAGCCAAGCTCAATCAAGCTACTGTGGAGATTCGTGTTGCGGGCTATTATCAAATTCATCTCTCTGGATACGAGGTTTGACTGCATAAGCACTCACCACTTCGTGCATCTCAACCATTTTAGGTATGGGGCAAAGATATCCATTCCTTTCTTCCTATATTCGTTTATCAACGAAAAACATTAATGACTATAAGGAGAAACACATTAGCAACCCAGCTTTCCATGAGGGTTTACTGTTGTTAATTTATGAATACTTTAAATATCAGACTACGGGGAAGGAAATTAAATATATGGAGGAGGGAAATGATGAGTCTGAGGAGGGTTCGGGTGAGGATTATGTGCTCTCTGATACCAAGGATAGCCGGTATATGCACTCGGATACTGAGGAGGAAGAGCCTCTATAGATGAAGAAGGGGAAGAAAAGAGTTAAAATGGAGTCTTGAAAATAGCACATTGAGATCTCCTCTGATAGGGAGTACAACGAAAATGTGGATGGGATGGAAATGGAGAATGAGAGTTCTAGAGAAGAGGGAAAAATGAAACAAGGTGGGAAGCAAGGGAAGATGGAAGTAAAGAGGAAGATAACAATCAATTTTCCAGCTCAGAATGAGGAGGCAAGCTCAGGGAAGAGGGCAACGAGGTTCAAAAGAGGGAATCAGATTAAGAAGGAAACCCAGGAGGAGAGGCAAGACAGTCAGGAAAATATACAAGAGGAGAGAGATGGAAAAGAGGATAGTTAGGGGAGGGGGAATGAGGAGGATGATCAGAGTCAAGGTTTTGCAGAATATGGGGAAGATCATTACACCTGCAGCATTACTGGCAAAAACAAGAAAGTTGTTTGGAGGAATTTTGACACGGTCTCTGCTAAAATAGGGATAAAGAGAGAAATGGTTAGGACTTTGGTTAAGGAGAACAAGGAGGGTAGAATCCAAATGGAAAAGTTGATTGATCCAGCTTTGGTGATTCTTAGTGACAATCCGAGGGAGGATCCTCATATGGACGTGCTGAACAATGCTAAAAATAGTGTCATTGATAGCTACAGAACCATGAAATGGACCTTCTACGAAATCTATGAGCTGAAAAAAAAGAATGGACAAGATGGAGAAAGATAACATAAATAACAATAACAAGAACATTGTGTAGGACAGGGAGCTGGATAGCAGAGTGAACAGGCTGAAGAAAAGAATTGAAAGTATTGAGGATTCTATGGTCAAAATAGTTGAGCAAAGCTACAATATACTAAAGGCTTCAAATGATAATATTAAGGTGATTATTGACAATTTTGAAGAGAAAAGAGGGAACAAGGAGGACTAGCCACTGAATAGTGACAAGGATAAGATACCAGAAGAGGGAAATAAGAAGAGGACAAGAGAGGCCACAAAGAAGATGGAGAACTAGGAAGCTGATAAAGAGTTGGCTGACCTGAAAGAGGCTGCAGGTAGAATGACTGAGCTGGAGATGCGTGCTGCTGAGATTCTCAGAGACATTGCCTGATATGCGTTCCTGGCTTTTTTGGTTTTGTCCCTGGCTTTCTGTATTTTCTGGGACTATTTTGTTTGGACTGCCTATTTCATTTTGGTTGATACTTAACATTTATATGCTCTAGGTTTTTTTATATAGCTCTGTAGGGTTTCAGGCACCCATCAAAACCTGTTTTCCTTAATCAAAAACATCATAGCCATTTCTAAATAAAAATTTTGCCAAATTATTTATTTCCTATAATGTAACCTACTTTTTTAAAATAATATAATTTACAAATATAAAATATTATGTGCAAGAGTTTGATTAGATACTACTTGAGATCTGTTTCGGGAAGCAAAGTCAAAATCACAAAGTTAATGCAAACAAGATGTAAATTCCTCTGAGTAGATGATTAATATGGTGCACACTATTTTCATAAGAGCTTATTATACTCTCAAAATGAGACAAATCATGTTTTCACATAGATCCTAAGTAAAGCACTATAAATCAACAATATTCTATATGTTAGATCAAAAGGCTTTTACATCTATCATATTTAAAACCAATAGATCACAAAAATAAAGTAGAAAATATTATTTCAAAAATGTGTAGATCAATTGAAACACTAAACTAGTAATGGAGGAATATATGTAAACAATTTATCATATATTGATTTCAAAATTAGCTAACAATCTTTACTTTAAGACATAAACTTGATAAATATAAATGGTTCCCTAGGCTTCAATCCTAACCCAAACAACATTAATTCCTATGACAACAAGAGAAAAATCAAAACAAGAAAGATAAATTATGTTTATAATGAGGAACAATGCTTATCTCACTTGGATTATTGTCAAATTTCCTACAAGTGGAGTATTTCTAAAAATGCAATTATATTCATGTTATAATAAATTCAACACTAGAGTAGTTAGTATAGAAAATGTCTCCTTTTCACCTTAAGGAGTTCAATCGAGATCGATAATGAGAGATTTACCTAACAATTTTATCGATAAATTTTACTTGTTTTAAAATATTATATAAAGTTAACATCCTCTTGCATAAATCGCCTAACTTGATCCAAATCATCCTAGATAATTCTTAAAAGAACAAAAATTACACAGTTGTCTACTCCATGTCTTCAAACACTTTCCTAAGATCCACAATATCAAACTTTAATACGTCCTCATTTTTCTCTCCAATGCCTCTTATAATCTTTGAAAGATCATATTCCAAGATGAGCTAGAAAATTCATAACCAATTTGTACTGATATTTGATAAAGAAACCAGGTTAGAAAATTTTTCTAGAACTTATGCATAATCACAACTTGGACATCATTTTCCTAGCATGATGAGTCCTTTTGAAAAATTTGATGCATTGTACATCAACCCTGTCATGATGCCATTTGTTTATGAAAAATCTTATGTTTTGTCAAATCACCATTCTAGCATACCTAAAAATATAGCTAAAATTATTTGGAGCACCACCATGCCTTACGATACACTCAAACTAACCTAACTTCCTCTTGATCTAATAAGACAAGAAATATGCTTGTGAAAGAATAAATGAGGAAAGAATTTACATAAATCTATTTTTATCTTTCATTACAATGATCTCATTCCTTGATTAGTTAAAAGATTGGCATTGATGATTACAAAAAAAATAAATTAATTCATCATGTCATTTGGCATACTAATAATAAAGTGGCATCAAGATGCATACTATGGTAGAGTTTAGTTGGTCATCCTTAGTGCATCTACTAAAATTGAACAATTCCCTAAAATCATCCTCCTATATGCTTAACACATAAATGTTTCATATCTCATCCTTCACATCCACAATTTTAGACTTGATTAAAAAATTAGAACTCGTCAATTTTTTCCTCTAAGGACTTTACATTTTTTATCCATTTTGTTGTATAAAAAAGGATCTTGCTCACAATATTTGATATTATAATTTTAGTAAAATAATTAGGCATAGTATATTTGTGTTGACACATATTTTATTTGAATCTAATAATCTAAGGAATCTGTTTGTACACATGACCTCTAAAATTATTGCTTATATCTAATTTCTTCTATTGGATACTTCATTGAGTTTCTTTGGGAACTTCTGAAAAAACTTGCACTTTCTAAAAATGTGTTATCCTCAAATAAAAATTCCCATAAATGACTTATAGGTCAATTTGGATTTAGAATCTCTAACAATTATCTAGTCTTACTTCTAATCTACCTCAACATATTGAAAATTGCTCTATTTCTATTTTCCTTATTTTCTACTCATCTTTTCCCTAGAATTGCAGTCAGTATTTGGGGAGTAGATGCTAGAGAAGAAATCTTATGTGCAATAATTTGGAATTTATCATTTATATTTTAATAATTTGTCTTTAGTTCTATAAGGACCACTAATTTTTTGATCTTCAAGTGAATGTCCCTAGTGGCTTTTTGACAAAATTGGTTGTGTGGTTAAATTTGTTGCATCTATGTTTGAATGTTTCCAACTCTTTTTACCAATAACTACCTAGCAAGTTGATATGAAATATAATTGGGGATAACTATGTGGAAGGGAATGTGCCTAATATCCAACATATTCATTTCAATGTCAAAATAAAACAAAGTGGATTTTTGAACTACATTTGAGCTAGGCTCTTGAAGAGGTCTTCATCATTTTCCCTTCTTATTAGATTTAAAAAATAGCCTCAATGATGGCTCAACTAGGTAGAAAAAGGTATTCATTGGCCTTATCATGTTAAAGAAAAATTCCTAAATTTAAGGTTTTATATAAAATAGTCATCCTCCAAAATAAAAATTCAATCCCTTAGTAAGGTCATCAATGATGACTTATTTTATCATTAAATAAAATCTCCTAAAATTTGGATTCTTTACAAATTGTTCATCCTCCAAATAAAATTTCAATCCCTTATGTTAAGGTCATTGATGTTGAGTTACACAACACATTGTTCTAGTGATACATTAGTATATTTGACAATTGTTGACCATGAAATCCTGATATAGACACTAGTCCAGTAAGATAAGGGTGTAACCAGGAATCAATATCCTATGATAAAATAGATGTCATCTTTGGTTCGTGGCCATAATAGGAGACATAAGTATAGATAGGATATCTAGTCACTAGGTTACAATATATATGATATGATGATGTAAAATGAGACTAAGAGAATATAATAGAGAAAAATAGAGGACAACGGAGATGTACATGTCTTATTAACATGTGAATAAAGGGATTTTTATTTGTCTCTATATAGTACTAAATATGTTTCTTTATGATTACAGTACTTAGAGTAGATCTGGAATATATTTTATTGATACCTCAATAGGATTGATTCTAGGCTTATTGACTACAAGAAGCAGAGATCTATTGGAAATACAATTGTCTCCTTCAAATTTTCTTCTAACATTGGTTCCATTTTCGGGACATTGGTTAGGTTCTATTGAGGTTTACCATAAAAAAATAATTCAAAATTCTATTAATACCTGATCAAGAAATAATATAGAGATGCAGACAATTAGTTAACCTCTATTTTATTGACGTCTACCCTATGAGACGAAGAAAGGTACCAAGGGGATGGGAAATGGAAAGGGGGAAAGTGATTTAAAAAAAAAAAAAAAAAGTGACTCTTGAAGTATCAAATCGAATAAACACCATGGTATGTAATATAAGGTTTTTACAAGACCAAAGAATGGAGAGAGAAGATAACAAAAACTGAAGAAAGAGTAAGGAAAAAAGTAAGAAAGAAAAGATGACCAACTCTAATGTAGAAAAAGAACTTGATGAAACAAACAACGGATGTAGAACACAAATAAAGAAGAAGAGATGATTGTTCCATTAAGGGTGACGTTAAGCGCACCATAGTAGGTGTTGTTGAAACAAGAAGGAAAGGGAATAGAATGAAGAGGAGAATCCTTGGATAAACTTAAATCCATAATTTGAGGAAATGCAACAATTGGTAAGTGACTTATATAAAATTAGTAGAAATGTGGAACTTGTCCTACCAAAACTCCCTAAGAAAGATTGTATCAAAATCAAATTTCAGCTAGATGAAAAATTCATGGAGATTCTACACACTCTGAAGAAATACCCATCGTTGATTGACTATTACTTGGAAAAATTAGTTAACGAAAGTATAAGGAGATTAAGGAAAAATGAAAATAACCAAGAAATAAATGAAGAGTTGTAACACTATAACATGTCTTTAACTTGAATTGAGGAGTCAAAATAAATTTTGAAATGACACACCCGTAGATTATGACACACCCCTAGCCACATGCAAAAGTAGAAGAATTGATATAAATAATTTACACAAAGAACAAGAAAGGAGAAGAGAAGAAGTAAAAACCAAAAATATAAGTGAGCAAGACATTCCTTAGAGAAAAATATTAGGTGAAATATTGCTTTGAGATCATGTATTAGAAAGAGACAATGGTAGAGAAAATAAGCCTCAGAATACCAGTAAATGAAAGAAAGTATAAATTAACTCTAAATGATTTGACTCCATTTTTTGAAGCCTTTTTGGTGACATTTCAACAAAATATTGTCGACTTAGCGAAAAAACCTTTATATATATTTTTTTGTGGAATTTTTATCATTTTAATGACCACTTAATTTGACGTCAAAACAACGAACCAGAATCATCAGTAAGCGCCAAGGAAAATGATCGTGATGTTCGTCACAAAATCGATGAAAACAACACTATTCGTCATTTCGATGTTCGTTGTTTTGCGAAATAGCGAAGCCATCTGATGAGACAATAAATTTTCTCTATTTTATGTTAATCTTTATTTAAAATATTTTATGTCATACTTTGTTTAAAATATTACCAAGACATTTGTGAACCTTTAAGTATTAGAAATTGTGATAAGTATAGTTAGAACCACCAAGCTTATGGGTAGTTAGTTATGACATGTGTTGCTAAATATTATAT
>MU223733.1:523372-549418 GCA_018584345.1 Thuja plicata | reverse complement strand
CGACAACATTAAAGAAAAAATGTTGAAGTCCCAGTTGCAATGGGGAGAATCATTATGGCACCGAGAGACATGCCCGCTACATTGGAGGAGCCACCATCTCAAGGAATATAGGAATATAGCTCTGCTATATTTCCTTAGTGCTCAATATCCTCTTGAATTGGTCATCCAAACTTTATTACATTCTGTCATGGGCTGTTACATTTCCTTTTTCTTCTATGGTGAGATATAGTCAGAACTTATTTCTATGCTTTGAATAAGTGTCAATCCTCTATATAAAGGGATTTGATTTTTAGTCTATAGTTAGTTGGAAAATATATTATTGTTGTATTTGCACAACAAAGTTACTCTTTTTGGTTTTCATGCATTGTTCCATTATGATGTAATCAGTTTCTAAGAATATAATGAAGGAGTAATTTTGTGTTATATTTTGTGTTAGTAGTTAGCAGAAGCCAACCAAGGGGGCCCACTTGGAAGGCGAATTAGATTAGGCTAGGTTAGAGTTGCTTTCAGCATTTGCAGCATTTTAAGTAGAGTTTACTTTTTTTCCTCTTGCAGCATTGTAACTCATGTATGTTCCTGCAGCACCTACAAGGATAATTATATTGATTGATTTGGGTTGATAGAATGGGTTTAAGTTGAGTTTACAGTTTTCAGTATTAATTTCATTAAGTAGTTAAGTGTGTTTACTTTCCTATAGCAATAGCGTAGGTCTCTTTCATGCATTTTTCCTTCCTACAACATAAGTGATATGACTCTTTGAGAGACTTAGTGCACAAATCATGTTGTCCCATTTGAAGTATACGCCCATGGGTTGACAATTTAAATGCACTTCATGATAGGAAAAGTAATCCTTAGTTTGAATACACTATTCCTAGGAGATGCTTTGGCGTGATTATTATTACCTATTGTGGGGTTATCCATTTTTGGCGCCGTTGTTGGGGATGGTGTCAAGTTGAGAACCTTATTGAGTCATTTTTCATTTTTAGATAGTTTTATGCTTTGTAGATAGTAGTTTGCAGTCCTAAACTTGCTTCACAATTTTGTATAGTTACTTGCATGCATCGAAGAGGAAGTAGACAATATGTACATGACAGATTTCTTCCAAGAGAGTCTACAAATCTGAACGAAGAAGTTGAAGAATTTGAATTACCTTTTGTTGACGCGAGTCCTAAATTTCCTGCAGCATCTTCCTCTGAAGAAGAGCCTTTGATCTAGTTGGCCTTCAACCTTTTGCTGAAATTTTGGCCATCTTTCTTGATAATTCCACTCCAAGTGCACCTGTTGTCCATAATCTTGTAGCTAATGTTCCTTTCTAGCAACAAATTCATTTCCAAATACCTCCAGTAATGGCACAACCTACTTTTATATTCCCTCTTCCAAGCTTTATCAACAATGCTAACCTCAAAAACATACCCAGTGTTGCACTTCCAAAGTTGTATGGCCTAATAACTGAAGACCCTGACACCTTTCTATTTGAGTTTGACATTCTTTGTCGAAGCTTTGACTACAACATTAATGGTCACAAGATCAAGTTGTTTCCTACAAAATTGAAGGAGTCCGCCCTACGATGGTTTATGGGTTCAGGAGCTAATGCAAAAACCTGCTGGCATGAGATGCATACTCTGTTTCTATAGAAATACAAAGAGTATTGCAAGGGGGTGACCCAAGAGGAGGTGAAATTTTTTGAATGTCCCAGAAGGAAGAAACTCTGGAAGATTATGTTTCACACTTCTTGTACAACATGCAGAAGAATCCACAACATGAGCTGGAGGAGGATTCATAGAAACTCATTTTTTCTTGAGGGGAGTAAATGATAGCTTCCTAGAAGCACTGCACCTCATGGTTGGAGGAGATATATCTCAATCTTTCTGGAATGACCTTAAGAAAATATACCTCAATTATTCAAGATCAACTGTGAAGAAGGGCAGAGGATTTTGGTCTACAGTTAATAAGGGGAACAACTTGGGCATTTCCAAGTTGGAGATATCGAATCTTCTCTGATTTCAAGCAAGATATCATTAATGATGTTGCTACACACCTGGATACCATGACTTCCAAGAAGAAGCATGCAGATGCTTAAGCACAACTAGCTGATTATTACCCTCGATGCCACAAGAAAAATAAATATTGTGGGTGCAAGCTGGTGGCAAACTTCAAGAACCAACACTTGCCTACCGAGTAAATGAAGATAGAAGGAGACAATGAGAAAGTGTTCTTTGTTTCTCAACGTCGGCTATGGGCTTCAAGACAAGGTATGCCTCAAGATCCTTTGCAATTTTCCAATCCTTATAATAATCAATGGAAAAACCAGAATTATAAAAATTCTTCTCATTACTCCCAACCTGCTTGGAACAACCAGTGGCCTAACCAACAGCGAAACCAATGGCCTCAGCCTCAAAATCAATGACATCCACCACAAGGGAATTGGAAACCAAATAACCAATGGAGAGGGCCTCATCAGTGGCCTAACCAAAATCTTGGTTATCCACCCCTACCACCTCCAGTATCTCAACCTATAATAATGCCACCTTCTGCAACTACAAGTCCTACTCCAAAGCAAACCCAATTACCTTCTCACCCACAACCTAATCCTAAAAACAAGAAACAACAACAACAACCAATGTATACTACTCATGCTCAACATTACCCTACCTATGCACTAGAGATATCTGATATTCACTTGAGATTCGGTACCACTCTGCCTGTACCTGAACCTCATGTTATCACAGAAGTTGTAGACATTCCTATAGCATCAGTACCACTTACAGAAGCTACTCTACCAAATACTGTCCAACCAACTGATATACCCAGAAAAAATGATGTTCACACCTCAATTATTCCTCCCTTTCCACAAAGGCTTAGCATGGAAAAACCTATATCCTAAGAAGTAACACCATTTGATATACTTGAGCAGCTAGATTCCTTTGTTCCAAGCTATCAAAGATGTTCCTCTTTATGGAAAAGCCATTAAGGAAGAATGCCTTAAAAATCCGAGATGGGAGAAAAAGCATCCTCAAATAGTCCATGTTATAGGTCAACTTGCATATATTATGTTGGGGAAGACAGTCATACCAAAGTATTCTGACCCTGGAAGCCTAGTTGTTGATATAATAATTAATGGTCAGTCTGTGAAAAAGCTCTAGTTGATTTGGGAGAAGCTATAAATGTTATGACTAAGGATACCATGGATAGGTTGAGTATAGAGGGATTGAGAACTACTCCAATAGTGTTCCACGGTCACCCTAGATGGTATCATAGAGGATATAGTAGTCACTTTGGATTCCTGGGAATATCCTGTTGACTTCCTAACATTATCGCCTAAGGTAAAATTTACTGGCTATCTAATTATCCTTGGAAGACCTTGGTTAGCCACCACTGATGCCAATATTAGTTGCAGATCTGGTAACATGATAATTTCAAATGGCCAAGAAATTAAGAAGCTAGCATTATATCCTCTTGCCCAACCCCAACCAGATTTGAGTGCTCCTATTTGGCCAGATTTGGGAGATGAGGAAGAAGAGATAAATTATGTTTCTCAACTAATGATGTTACATAGACAATCCTTTCTAAAAATGCAAGAAGAAGATGATGTGATACAAAGTATTCTTACCAATGAGTGTGTCATAGAAAAAGATGTTTCTGAAAGCTTTGTTCTATAGTTGTGTACCTATGAGGATTGTGTCTTTCCAGCAAGTCCTAATATAATCCATCAGTTATTACCTTGTGAGATAGCTACATGCCCCATTTCTAAAGTGTCAATGCTAGAGCTGAAAACCAATGTGGAAATTTCTCATGGTCACAATATTCATGTTAACAGTAAGGTGCCACCACAAAAATTGACATTATTAACTAAACTCCTTTGTAAACATGAAAAATATTTTGCTTGGTATTATGGAGACATGAAAGGATTGAACCCAAATCTCTGCACACATAGAATCTACATCAATGAAGGCAATCTACCACTCTGCCAACCTCAGAGAAGAATTAACCCAAACTTGAGAGAAATAGTCAAAATCGAGTTACAAAAATTGTTGGATGATGCTTTTATATATCCAATCTATGATAGTAAATGGGTATCATCTTTGGTCATAGTGCCTAAAAAGGGGGTTATATGGAGAATATGTGTAGATTATATGGAATTGAACAATGCCACAAAGAAAGACCATTTTCCATTGCCATTTATTGATCAATTTCTAGACACCTTAGCTGGTTAAAAATACTTCTCTTTTCTTGATGGATACAATAGTTATAACCAGACCAACATTGCTCCAGAGGATAAAGAGAAGACAACATTTACATGCCTTTGGGGAACATATGCATATTTTGTGTTACCTTTTGGCTTATGTATTACACCAGCTACCTTCCAGAGAGATGTAATCAACATTTTTGCTTACATATCACATGATTGCATGGAAATATACATGGATGACTTCACTCCATTTGGTGTTAATTTTGAGGAAGCTTTGAAGAACTTGGAAAAAGTGTTGATCAGATGTCAAGAACACAACCTATCTCTCAACAATGAGAAATTTTTCATGCTAATGCAGGAAGGAGTAGTGCTGGGACATTTCATCTCAGAAGATGGCATCCAAGTAGACCCTGCAAAAATTGAGGTAATTCTCACATTGCCTACACCTACTAAGAAAAAAGATGTTAGATCCTTCTTAGGACATGCTGGCTATTATATGCTCTTCATTCAAAATTTTAGTTAAATAGATAGTCCTCTATACACCTTTCTTACAAAAGAGGTCGATTTTGCATGGACATCAGCCTGTGATGAATCCTTCCTGCAGCTCAAGTCACTTCTGACAACTGCACCAATACTTAGAGGGCCTGACTGATATTGATCATTTCACATACATATAGATGCTTCTGACTATGCAATAGGTGTTTTCTTAGGATAAAATTCTAGTAACCTTGAAAATGCAATTTACTATATCAGCAAGAGCTTACATGGACCAGAGTTAAATTACACAATGACTGAAAAGGAATTACTAGCAGTAGTTTATGCTTTAAATAAATTCCTCCATTATGTAATAGGATATCCCATCTTTGTTCATATTGACCATGCAGCAATCAAGTATCTTATGAACAAACATGTTGTCTTAGGTAGGTTAGTGAGATGGCTTCTTCTTTTGTAGGAATTTGACATAACCATCATTGACAAGCCAGGGAAAGAAAATGTAGTAGCTGATTATTTATCCAGAATCCAGAATGCTGACAAAGATACTACTGTGATAGATGACACATTCCCTGATGAACAATTGTTTCATATTGCTGTCAAAATTCCATGGTATGCTAATATAGCTAACTACCTTGCAGCTGAAAAAATGCCCACACATTTCTCTCCTAAGGACAAAAGAATGCTTGTTGAGAAAATCTTGAAATTCTCTTAGATTGACAATACGTTATTTTATACTTGTCCAGACCAAGTCATGAGGAGGTGTGTGCGGGAAGATGAGACATATGATATCCTCCATGCTTGTCATGATGAGCCATGTGGAGGACACTTTGCAGCTAAGAGGACAGATCTGAAGATCCTAACAATAGGTTACTACTGGCACGCACTTCATAAGAATGCAACCAATTAAACAAGAAAATGCGATAAATGTCAGAGGATAGGTCATCCAACAAAATCAGATGAAATGCCCTTACATACACAAGTGGTGGTAACACCATTTGATAAATGGGGAATGGATTTCATTGGCCCAATAGACCCCCCATCTAATGGGAAATCCTACATCTTGGTATGCACCGATTATCTAACCAAATGGGTGGAAGTAAAGGCCATGAAGCATGCACAAGATCATAGAGTAGCAGAGTTTTTGTATGAGGAAATCTTCACTCGTGATGGTGTAACAAGAGAGCTTGTAACTGATCAGGGGCACAATTTACGTCACATGTGATAACATAACTCATGAAGGAATACAATATCAGACATCGTAAGTCTAGTTCCTACCATCCTCAATCCAATGGTCAAGTGGAAGTTACAAACAAAGAGATTGAAGCCATTTTTACAAAAATAGTTCATCTACATTGTTGTGACTGGAGCAACCGTCTCTCAGAAGCAGTTTGGGCATACAGAAAAATATGGAAGACAACCACAAGGTTCACTCTATCTTAATTACTATATGGGAAAGAAACAATGTTACCCATTGAGTTTGAGCACAAAACATAGGCTCACTCTATTTGAATTACTTTATGGGAAAGCAACAATGTTACCCATTAAGTTTGAGCACAAAACATTGCACACTGCACTGGATTTAAACATTGACCTTCCTGCAGCACAAAGAGAAAGATTGCTACATCTCAATTCCTTGGATGAAATGTGCAAATATGCATTGGAGCACACTGAGGTAATATAGAAACAAAGGAAGAAGTGGCACAAATCCCATATAAAAAACAAACAGTTTCAAGTAGGTTATTGGGAATTATTTTATGATTCTATATTCCAAGAGATGTCAGGCAAGCTACAGACGAGATGGTTGGGCCCATATGCAGTTGACTATGTCTTCGATAATGGAGCAGTCCAGTTGAAAACCATCGATCTAGTGCAATTAAAATTACTGGTCAACAGGCATCAACTACGCCCATATCATCAAGCCTAGACAAAAGATGACTTCCTATAGAAATTCCAACATACAACTCCAAACAAGCAACAGGTAATACTTCTTACAGCAGAGGGTGCAAACCTTTTTCCTGCAGCTTCAACATAGCATTCCTTCAAGTATGCCCATAATAAAAAATTGATGTTCAAATGAAGTCCATTTCTCCATTCACTTTCTATATTCTTATTTTCAACCCATTTCATTTCTCTACCTTCTACCCACCCATCCTCCACATCATCACCTCCTTTCAAATTTCTATGTTTCAAATAAGAGCCACATCAGCTGAGGCATGCAACCGCCATCATTGTTCCACTCTTGCCACCTTTTTTACGTGTGCGATAATCAAATGATAGGTAAAAATTTTAGAATTTCTTCCCACTTCTAGCACATATATTTTGATCATTATATCTAGTACTGTGATAAATCTATGATTGCAGCACTAAGCTAGTTCCTCAGCCCATGCCAAGTGTGACAAGTATGGACACTTGTCTTAGTTTCGTAGGGAGCAGGGAAGTGTATTAAGTTCTAATGTCATTTTTACTTATCCTTGTCATTTATCATAAGATTACCTGTCAACTCAAATCTGTACTTATGCCTTGTGTCATTAAGTCCCTTTATTTTCTCACACAACTGCCATACTATAATTCCCAAATAATCCTAGATTTTATGAACTTGATGTGACCTAAAAGGACTATAATTAAACTATGTGGTAACTCATAGTTAGTGTTATAATTTCTTCTATAAAGCGTCATTATCATTGTTTGTGTCAAGAATAACAGAAATATTGTAAGAGAAAGGTCCATAGTTTCAAGAATTGCAGTTTGAAACCTTAAATTCAGGATAATTCAAAAAGGGAATAAGGTATTTGTCAATTGCAGAGAAGAAGAGTTGAAAGATTGACAAGCTACATCAAAAATTTGGAAGCAAATATTTGGAACAAATGGGAGGACAACTGCAGTGACATGAGATAGTGGTTCATGGCATTTTTCTTATAGATGTTGAAGCAGTTATAAGGTTCAATGCATGTGGTTGGTTGGGTTATTTCTTGAAATTAATAGAATTTGATGAGGAGATAGCAGCTGAAATATTCACTAATACATTCGAGGAGGGACATGCAACTGTATGGGGCTTAACGATTATCACGATAGAAGAATGAATAGTAGAGGTAGTTGGGTTACCAGCAATTAGGGAATATTACCCCAATGAGCATGACATCGGGTCATCTCGAGCCTAGTTTACCCTTCCAAGTGACCCTCCTTTGGAGATTAGCATGAAAGGGTGCAAACAAATGTCTCTTCCTCCACCATTCAATTAACCAGAAATGCATATTATCAAGTACCTAACATGTGAGGGAAGATTTTAAAATTTACATGTACATCATTTCAAGTTACTTAGCTATGTAAGGCATAGTCCCCCAGTAAATGTTCCTAATTTATTGTATAACATGCTAAGTATTAGTGCTAAGGAGACCCAAAAGGGGAATGCAAATTATGTCACCCACCATGCCCTAATTAAGCTATTAGTTGAAAAATCCCTTAGGGAAGTCTCTCCCTTAGTGTGGTCAGAATTTGCTCAATTTATAACCTTGCAACCTCAGGTTGAGCCTGCTGAGCAACCCAGTAATGATAATGCAGCACCCTCTGAGCTAGCTGTGGAAATAACCAACCAATAAATTGAACTTGAAAAAATTCAAGAAAATAGGTTGTCACCTTCTCCTGAGAGAAATGTCCCTACCCCTTCTCAAAAGAAAGGAAAATGAAAATTAGGAGAAGGAACTTATGTTCCTGCACCTGAACCACAAAACCCCATAGCTTCAAAAGGAAAGAAAAGAAAATCATCTCCAGCAGCAGCTACTTCTGCAGCAGAGAGACCAAAGAAAGCTAGCAAGAAAAATGTTGTGGAGGTGGTAGAGACTCCTATACGAAGAATCCCAAGAATGAGAAAAAAAAATCCTAAAGTGTCTCTAGAAAGCCAATATGTTTCTCCCGAACAAGTTGATGTAGAACCCCATGTTCAATATGTTCCAAATAATTCCCCAAATCGACCTGAAATCCCAGACCTTTCTCAGAATACAAATGAGAAATATGATGATGAACCTGCTATATGTCAGAAAGACCCTCAAGAGAGTCATCAGAATACCACAAAAAGAAATGAGGAAGAAGTTCAAATACCTCACCAGTTAGCCCACTCACAGAATGCCCTATTGCCTTATCAGAGAACCTGGTTTACCAGTTACTTGGAGAAGGCATGGAGAGAACAAAAGAGGCAGAACAATCAGATAGAAGAGCATGGTCCACCCCTTTGAAATCACTTCTCTTTGGCTTAAACAACCAATATGTTATTAAAACAACCCTATAGAAATAAAAAAAGAATAAAATGCAAAGAGTAATAAAAGACCAAAATGAGGAGATAGAAGACCTAAAAGAGAAAATGGTAAGGAAAAAACATAGAATGGATCATGCCCTGAAATTGGCTGATCAGATAATCAGTTGTAGGCCTCCTCCTTGGGTCTTTGCTATTTGTTTAAAAGAATAGTTCATTTTTTTTCAACTGATGATGACCTTAAAGAACATACACTCTGGGTTCAAGATGGCCTAGGAATTCTATGGTCTATATCAAACTCTTCCATCCTGGCAGTAGAACCTACTCTGTGAGTTATACTTACACAACTTCAATATCCCCAGAGAAACCTAATGGAGTCCTTTACTTTATATTGGGGATATACACCCGAGGGCATTAATGTCCTGGATGCATAATGAAGAAAACTATGAAAGATAGTTAGACAAGTACAGAGATTAGGAGAAGTCAAAACCATTACCATTAAGAGTTGAAATAAGTAAACCTAATGTGCTACTCAAGGATTGGTTCAACCTCGCCTATGGAATTATAAAAGCAAAGACTAAGAAGAAAATATTTACAATCATGGGAGAGGTCTATGTAGGATATGAGGGGATGTCCTACCTTTTTTTTAGAGATCCCTGGCTGGTGCCAAAAGTAGGTGGAATAGACTACCAAAAGCATTCAATAAATTAGAGGCACACAACCCTATTAATCTTGAGGAAGTAATTCACAGAGCACAAAAGTATATCCAGCTAGTCAGGCAGATTAGATATGAGCTCTAATGTCCCCTTACAATGAAGCCACCTACGCTTCTATGGCCTCTTTATGACATCAATGCTACAAGGCTTGATCAATTGCAGGAGGACTACATGATGGATGTCTAGGAAAAGACCAGAGGTTTCTACTATACATTTAAGAGAAGAAGGAGAGGAAAGACAGAGGTTGGGGAGTTTAGAGGAATTGCAAAGAAATGCAATGCTTGAGGAAAAGTATTTCACTTGCAGAGGGGCGGATGATGAGACAATAAATTATCTCTATTTTATGTTAATCTGTATACTCTATTTAAACATTACCAAGACATTTGTGAACCTTTAAGTATTTGAACTTGTGATAAGTACAGTTAGAACCACCAAGCTTATGGGTAGTTAGTTATGACATGTGTGTTAGTAATAACTAAGAGGGGGGGTGAATCAGTGGCCTCAAAAATTAATCGTTAAATCAACCCTTAAAAATCATTACAAATTTTAAGCCTCTAGTTATACTCAGTCCTACAAGATGAATGCCTTGAAATACTTATAATAGATTACTAATTTTCAGAATGCTTTGTTAAACCTTCTTCTCTATGTTTACCGATAAATAGTCTTTTATTTACTGAAACACAGTAAATAGATAGAGTATACCGATCAATCCAGAATAGCATATGTGAAATGTAAAATAGTAAAGTAATGAAACATAAACACATAATACATGGAAACCCTGTTAGGAGAAAAACCACTGGGACCGGTACCCAAAATTTTTATTCTTCTGAAGTGAGCTCGGTTAAGAGCCAACCCTGTTAAAGGTTACAAACACACTATTAGGTGTGACCCTGTTAGAGGATTTAAAGGATAGTTTGTCACCTAGTATTTGACATCTAATGCTACCATCCTTGATCAAACACTCACTTGGCCTGTCAATAGGTATCGGGCATATCTATTGCTACTTTCTATGATCAAACTTTTTGATACTCCTTGAGATGTATCTCAATTACAAAAGACTTATAATTCTTGCTCAGTTAAGAGACTTGATTCTTCAATGGTTAAACTGAAACACTAAATGATATGTTCACACATACAACTTGAATTGCATATTTTCATATCTATTGTAAGTGCATTACCTCTCTGATCAATACAATCAATTAAATACCTTTTCTCCACACTGTTCTTCTATGTGATGTTGTTTCACTATTCGTCGGTGTCTGCAAAATCTAGCTCTTTCCTCATCTTGTTGATACGGTCTGAATGAAGACTTTCTTATCCTTTAGAATCTCTTTAGCATCTATTCTCTCTTCTCTTGTTCACCCCACACAATTCTTAATGAATTGGGTTTGTCTCTTTATAGACATGATTCACTGTTTCTTGGCTTTCTTGATTCTTGGTGTGATCCATAATTCTTGCCAATTAGATTTAAAGCAAAACTCTATTTTTTTCTCATAGAGATATTCTTGCCAACTGGACAAAGAATCTTTAAATCCATTACTTATCCTCGGCTTTATCTGGTCGATTAAAATAATGATAAGTATTAGTTAAGTCTATTTATAACTCTTGACAGCTAAGCACTTTGTCATTTCTAAACTCTCTATTCTGTCAGTCAATACTTCAGTTAGTCATCGGTGATAATTGACTATTCTATCAATGTGACTTTATTTGTCATCAAGATCTCCGTCCGTCGGGAAATACTATAATTATGTTCATCGAGTTACTTTGTTCTTTGCTCGTCGGGCAACACTATGACTTTACTCGTTGGTAATGTTGTGCATTTTCTCGTTGGGTAACATTGTGACTTTGCTCGTCGGTAATGTTGTGCATTTTTTCGTCGGGTAACACTGTGACTTTTCTCTTTTACTCTGACCGTCGATGTGCACTCCGTCAGTATATATAGTCACTATGTGAATACTTGATTTATATGCATTACTGATTGCATAGCCTTTGTTTCATCAGTTCTTTGAAGTCTTTGGCAGTATTTCCATAACCATATAGATTATATCAAGTTGACATCAATGACAATACAATACATTAACTGATTTAATGCCTTTCATGATCATCAACTTAACATCTTCAAACATTCAATCAGTTATAGTTCATCAATATCTCCCTTTGGCATTGATGGCAACACACTACATTATCACACTATATTACTACTAATACAATATGAAATATAACAATTGAAATTCATCAAACTACCAATCTTATGTACTATAACCGATACAAATATCTAGTCATCTGTAAGCTCATATAACTTAGATTTGATTCTTGCAGCTTTCTTTCTATCTTCAATCCCTTCACTGGATAGATTTAGAAACTTTCTATCTCTGATGTGATGTGTTCTCCTTCTGTGTCAAACTCTCTCCCTTTCACTGTTCTCCTTTCTTTTGATGTCTCTTGTCATTCTTTCTTTTGTACGTACTCTCCCTTTCTTGTTACATATTTCCCTTTGGATAATGTGATGGATATAATCTCTCCTTGATGTATAATCTCTCCCATGGATATAATCTCTCCCTGAAGTGATAATATCTCTCCCTACAGTGATAATGGATATAATCTCTCCCTTTGACAACAATGCCAAACAAATATTTTTGACAGTAATGACAAACGTATCCTTTCTATCCATAATATACTCCTTGAATTTCCCAATCCATCAGTAATACAATAATTCTGGTGCTTGGAGTAGATAACAACCTTGCTATGTATAGATTTATCTTTGAAGTCCATCTCTCTTCTTTCATCAACATGAATGATATTCTGATAATATGCAAGTTGATGCAGCCTTTTAGTAATTTACTGACCAGTAGACAAGGGTCTGACCCCTAGTCTCTTTCTCAAGTACTCAAATGGATCCTTGGGCAGTGGCTTGGTGAAGATATCAGCTAATTGTTCCTTTGATTGCACATACTCAATATCACCTCCTTTGCTTGAACTTTTTCTCTTAAATAATGATACTTGATGGAAATATGCTTTGTTTTAGCATGCATGACTGGATTCTTGGAAATGTTTATTGCACTTGTATTATCACAACAGATAATCACTAGTTCAAGAATTTTCATATGCATACCTTCCAGTAACTGTTTGATCCATGCAATATTTGAGCAGTTTGCAGTAGCAACAACATACTCTGCTTCTGCAGTAGATTGAGAGAAGCATCCTTGCTTCTTGCTAATCTATGTGACAAGTTTGTCACCCATAAAGAATGCTCCTCAATTTGTGCTCTTCTGGTCATCAATATTTCTAGCCCAATCAACATCGGTAAAGACCTTAAGTTCAAATTTGCCTTCTCTTCTATACCATAAGCCATATTCCTCGGTATTCTTTAGATATCTTAGGATTCTTTTCATAGCAGTTATATGTGATTCTCTAGGATTAGCATAAAATCTTGCAACTATTCCTACTGCATGTACAATATCTGGTCTAGTATGTACAACATACATGAGTTTTCCAATCATAGATCTGTACAAAGTCTGATTTACCTTTGATGACTTGTCCTCCTTTGTCATCTTACATCCAGTTGCCATCGGTGTTCCAACGGGTTTGGACTCTTCCATCTTGAATATTTTCAGTACTTCTTTGATGTATTTGGATTGTGTAATTAAAATACCTTCATCTTGTTGCATGATGTGTAGACCAAGAAAGAACTTGATCTCTCCAAACATAGACATCTCAAACTCTTTTCTCATTTCATTTGCAAATGATTTGCATAGCATATCATTGCCTCCAAATATGATGTCATCAACAAATATCTCAGCAATCAAAAGGTTAGTATCAGTATCTTCCTTCAAATAAAGATTACTATTTTCACTAGTCCTTACAAATCCAATACTTATAAGATAGGAATGAAGTCTTTCATACCAGGCTCGGGGTGCTTGTTTTAATCCATACAGGGCTTTGTGTAGTCTACATACCATGTTCCTCTTGTCTGGATCAACAAACCCTTCTGGTTGTTCAATGTATGCCTCTTCTTCAAGTATTCCATTTAGGAATGCAAACTTGACATCCATTTGATATACCTTGAATCCTATACATGCAGTATAAGAAAGTAATATTCTTACTCCTTCTAACCAAGCAAGGGGTGCAAAGGTCTCTCCATAGTCAATCCCTTCTTCTTATTCATACCCCTTGCATACTAGTCTTTCTTTATTTCTGGTGACTTCTCTATTCTCATTCTGTTTATTCCTAAATATCCATTTTGTACTGATGACATTCTTGTCATTTGGTCTAGGTACAAGTGTCCATGTCTTGTTTTTCCCAATTTGTTCAATCTCCTCATTCATAGCACTAATCCATTCATCACTATCAAGTGCACCATTGACAGATTTTGGCTCATAATCACAAATAAGACATCTTGTATTTAAAGACTTACTTTTGGTTCTCATACCAACCTTCTTGTCTCCAATGATCTAGTTTTGTGGATGGTTCATTCTGACATATCTGGTAAGAACAGGTTCAGCTCTTTGTCTATCATCTTGATCATCATTTTGTCCTTCATTCTTTTCTTCATCACTTTGTGCATCATCTTGAGCAATATCCTGATCATCGGTATTCGCAGCCTGATGCTCGGGTGCAATAGTCTGTTGCTCAAGAGCTCTACATTGTTGGTCAAGTAGAGTGTTAGGTTCTTCAATGTTTACAAACCTGTTGTAGTCCTTTGGTTCTTTGGTGCTTTCCTTTTCATTCTTCTTTGCAAATTCATCTATCTTTACATCTTCACTTTCAACAATTTTTTTAGAGGATTTATTAAGGCATTTATAATCTTTTCTCTCGGTGGAATACCCTAGAAAGATTCCTTCATCACTCTTGGAGTCAAGTTTTCCATTTCTATCATCTTTTAAGATATAACATTGACTGCCAAAAATTTTGAAGTAACTTACTTTGGGTGTGTAACCATACCATAGCTCATAAGGTGTCTTCTTGGTGTCTTTCTTCAATTGTACTATGTTCAATGTGTAAAAAATAGTACTGACATCTTCTCCTCAGAAGATTTGGGTGATTCCTTTCTCTATCATCAGTGTCCTTGCACAATCAACTATGGATATGTTCCTTCTTTCAGCAATTATATTTTGCTGTGGTGTTCTCGGTGCAGAGACCTATCTTTTGATTCCATGCTCATTACAAAAGTTAGTGAATTCATCTAAAATAAATTCCCCTCCTCTATCTGACCTTAAGCATTTCAATTCTTTACCACTTTGTTTCTCAAACATTGCCTTATACCATTTAAACATCTTGAATGCTTCTGATTTATTTTTTAGAAAGATTACTGTCATCATTCTAGAGTAATCATCAACAAAGAGAATAAAATATCTATCACCATAATAACTCTTTGTCCTCATGGGTCCACATAAATCAGTATGGACTAATTCTAGAATGGCATCAGATGTATGGGTTTTGCTTTTGAAACTAGACTTTGTCATCTTACATTTTTGAAAATTCTTACACATGATGTTGTCAGGCTTGGTCATCGTCGGTAAGCCTCTTATATTTCTCTTCTTTCTTATCTTTATCATGTTGTCAAAGTTCACATGACACGATCTTTTGTGCCACAACCCTATGTCTTCATTTCTAGCCATTAAGAAAGTGGTGTTAGTATCATTCAGATAGAATAATTTACCTTTTGTCTGCTCACCGGTACCAATCAAATTTCTTGATTCATTAAAGATCTTTGCCTTCTTATTTTCAAATGCTACTCTATGACTTGAATTATTCAACTGAGAAACACTCAATAGATTATAATTCAATCCTTTCACCCAATAAGCATTTTCACATTTTATTAGGTTATTCAACATTATAGTTCCTCTACCTTCAACTGGACAAGGTGTATCATTACCAATTCTTACTGATCCACCATTATAGTATTCAAAAGTCTCAAAATTTTACTTGTCACTGGTCATATGGTGAGTGCAACCACTATCTATGATCCAGACATTATTTTTTCTTACTTTAGATATGAGTGTAGTTTCTGCATACCTTTCTTCATCATCATCTGAATCATCTTTTACTGCCACAAATACCATCTCGATGTCTTCATCAAATTCAGTGTCACTATCATCATCTTTGCATTTAGCTAGGTAACTGACCTTCTTTCCTTTGTCCTCATAGTCTTGGGTATCTCTTCATTTCTGATTATCAGTTGCTTCTGTAATCACCTCTATCATACTTTTTTTCAAATGACCTATCATATTTTCTTCTGTTAGGACATCTTGCAACAAAGTGTCCAATCCCTTTACAATTAAAACAAACAAGTGGTAATTTACCTTTGTATATACCTTTGCCTCTCTGAATTCTTCTAGCCATAAGTGCTTCAATTTCATCAAGATATTCTTCTTCACTTTCACTATCACTATCTTTTCTCATAGTGTGGTTATGACTTGATTTACTTATTCTCAAAGAAGATTTGAATGCAGACTCTATGCTTGGTAAGACACTATTATCAAAATTGTTCATCTCAAATGAAATCAGTCTTCCAATCAAATAGTCTAGAGAAACATTGTTATTTTTTACTCCTCTCATTTCTTGTATGGAAGATACTCTAATAGCATAAGTAGGTAGTAAGGTTCTTAGAATTTTACTTACCACTATATCTCCTTCTAGTACACCTCCAACTCCTCGGATAGCATTGACTACCTCTTTGAGTCTTGTGTTGTACTGTGTGATGTTTTCACCTTCTTTCATTTTGAGATCATCAAACTTTCCTCTAAGGATTTTTTCCTTGGCTCTCAATAAATTCTTGTCACCACCATGTACAAGCATCAATTTGTCCCACATCTGCTTTGCAGTCTTGCAGGTTTTGACATCTTCAAATTCAGCATCGAAGAGTGAGGAAGAAAGCTCTATCATCATGCAGTTGTTCTCATTCTTCTCTCTCATTTGTTCAACTATGGGTGCTCCTGTGGGAAACACATATTTAGTATCTAAGTATTGAGTAACATCATTTCTAATATACCTGATAAGTGGAGTCTTATTTTTCTCTTCCATGAAGAAAAATTGTACTTGTTCAACTTGGGCACATCTCATCTGTTCATCTTGTGATCTTTAGATTAGGTCTTGAAACCTTCCTTCTAAGCGCACAAGCTCTGATACCAATTATTACTAATAACTGAGAGGGGGGGTGAATCAATGGCCTCAAAAATTAATCCTTAAATCAACCCTTAAAACTTATTACCACTTTTAAGCCTCTAGTTATACTCAGTCCTACAAGATGAATGCCTTGAAATACTTATAACAAATTACTACTTGTCGGAATGCTTTGTTAAACCTTCTTCTCTATGTTTACCGATAAGTATTCTTTTATTTACTGAGACATAGTAAATAGCTAGAGTATACCGATCAATCCAGAATATCATATGTGAAATGTAAAATAGTAAAGTAATGAAACATAAAAACATAACACATCAATTTTTAACATGGAAACCCTATTAGGGGAAAAACCACTGGTACCGGTACCCCAAATTTTCACTCTTCTGAAGTGAGCTCAGTTAAGAGCCAACCCTGTTAAAGGTTACAAACACTCTATTAGGTGTGACCTTGTTAGAGGATTTAAAAGATAGTTTATCACCTAGTATCTGGAATCTAATGCTACCATCCTTGATCAAACACTCAGTTGGCCTGTCAATAGGTATCAGGCATATCCAATGCTACTTTCTATGATCAAAATTTTTGACACTCCTTGGGATGTATCTCAATTACAAAAGACTTTTAAGTCCTTCTCGGTTAAGAGACTTGATGCTTCAATGGTTAAACTAAAACACTAAATGATTTATTCACACATACAACTTGAATTACATATTTTCAGATCTATTGTAAGTGCATTACCTCTCTGATAAATATAATCAATTCAATACCTTTGCTCCACATTGTTTTTCTCTATGATGCTATTTCACTATTTGTTGGTGTCTACAGAATCTAGGTCTTTCCTCTGCTTGTTGATCAGGTCAGAATGAAGACTTTCTTCTCCTTCAAAATCTCTTCAACATCTATTCTCTCTTCTCTTGTTCACCCCACACAATTTGTAATGAATTGGGTTTGTCTCTTTATAGACATGATTCACCATTTTATGGCTTTCTTGACTCTTAGTGTGATCCACAATTCTCGCCAAATAGATTTAAAGCAAAACTCCAGTTTTATCTTGTAGATATCTTCTTGCCAACTGGACAAAGAAGCTTCAAATCCATTACTTATCCTCAACTTTATCTGGTCGATTAAAAAAATGATAAGTATCAGTTAAGTCTATTTATAGCTCTTGATAGCTAAGCATCTTGTTGTTTCTGAACTCTCTATTCTGTCGGTCAATACTTCAGTTAGTCATTGATGATAATTGATTGTTCTGTCGGTGTGACTTTAGTTTTCATCAGGATCTCTGTCCGTTGGGAAACACTGTAATTTTGTCCGTCGGGTTACTCTTGTCAATCTCTAAGTTCTATTGATGATTAGTGACCAACACTTAGTCATTCACTTGGGCAGTTTTAGTTGGCTATGACTGTGGCCAAGCTAAAACTATGCAAGGCTGAGCAACATTGCCGAGCAGTATTCAAATTGCCTAGTTACATTGCCAAGCTGAGTTACATTTCAAAGCCGAGTAGGAGACAAAGATGTTAAGTGCCAAGCAGAACATTTTTTTTATACATGTCTGGAATGATTCAAACTTCAAGGATAAGTATTTAGGCTGACTTATATAAGCTTTTTGGGCTGACTTATGTATGCATTTAATATTCTTCTATGGAGTTGGTTATGCATTTAATTTTTTTATCCTATGCATGATCTATTGTAAACATTAATTGTGATACCTTCAAGGTATAGGTATTAGATCTTGATTGTTGATCTAGATCTCACTATCAGACTTGAACAGATAAATTAGATCGCTTCTAAACCTTATTTTGTGTGTGTAAGAAGACAATAGATGAAGTGTGTGGTGACTGAATTTTTGAAGTGAAATGCACAGAGGGTTATTTTATTAAGAAGTAGAGATCAAGCAGAGTGACAACATAGTGAATAGTAGAGTAAAGTTATATCAGATTGTGAGATCATAGAAGGTACTGGAAAGAGGAGATCCGTCATCAACATCTGAGTGCATAATGAAGGATCAATACTTGAGACATTCTAATCATTGTATCAGGTGAAAATCTCTTAACAGAGTGGTTCTAGCAGACCTTTCTAAATCTCCTAAGATAGTGCTTACTTTATTGTAAGTTAAAATCCTTTCACAGGGTAGATTGTAATGATCTTTAGCTCTTAACCGGGCAAACCTTTAACAGGGTAGATTGCATCTTGTAATCAATTTTTTTAACCCTAACAGGCACACTTTATTACTGTAGTAGTGGAGAATTTTGTGGGTGTCATCCCCACCCCAGTTTTACCTATTTGGGTTTTTGGGTTACCAAGTTCTTGTGTTATGAGTTGTTTATTTCATTGTGTAGATGCTATCTGATATTACATCAGATACATATATGTATATATGTGGATCAGTTTGTTTTAAGTGTTTAATTTTGAAGATCTGATTCACCCCCCCTCTTAGTATCTTGCTTTCCCATTATTGTATCTCCAACAATTGGTATCATAGCTCAGTTCTCTAAAAAGGTCATAATCAGCTTGAGAATATAGATCTTGAGATGGAGATCTACAAAATGGGTAAAGTCATTGAGAATCAAAAGATTGATATTCAGCTAGCACTACAACAGCTTGAGACAACAAGACAGGAATTAAAGAAGTCCTTGACTGCAAGGAAAGATTTGGCCAAACAAATGAATGACACTCATTATCAGGAAGAGGACACCACAAATCTATTTCAGAATGGAGATTCTACTGAGAGAGATGTTGCAATAGCAGATCTACTAGAAAAGAACAGTGCACTATGTGAAGAAGTCAGAAACTTGAAAAAGGAACAAGAAGCCCAATCAATAAGAATGTGTGAAGTTGTTGAACAGAAAAAGAAAGCTGAAGATGACAAGGAAATGGTAGAAGAAGACAAAAGAATGATGACTATCAGACTTGATGAAAGAACACATGATGTACAAACAATGACAGTCAATCAAGTTGACATGGAAAATAAATTACTACTTGTGAATCAGGAGATCAATAGGAAAGACTTGGAGATTGTAAATCTTAGATCTAAGAACAGTCAGTTGAAAGATGAATTGAGATCTAAGAAAGAACTTAACAACAAAGTGAATGATCTAAGTGAAGCTATGAGCTACTTTGAACAATTGGTGGAAGCATCAAAAATACCTAAAGATTCTTCTGGATTAGGTCACATTGAACAACATACAACCACTAAAAAAGGAGAATCATCTAAGACAGGTGAAAGAAGGTATGCAAAGCCAAGAAGAAAAAAACCTATTTTCTATCACTGTGGGAAACCAATTCATACAACAAAAATTTTCCGAAGCAAGAATGGTAAGTCCAATCTTAAAACTAACTTTAATGGTTACTGCTTCAACTATAATAAGTTTGGACATCAAGCACGTGAATGTAAGACTAAGGCAAGAAAAACACCTAGACTCAATGGTAATTGCTATAACTATCAGAAATATGGTCATAGAGCACAAGATTGTAGATCTAAAGGTAAACATCAGTGGACATCAAAGGCACAAGAGAAATCACCAAGAAAAGGAAATACTTACAAGTGGGACTACAACACATGGCATAGTTGTCATTACTGTGGTGAGTATGGAAATGTTCCAGAAAATTGCATATGGACACATTTCAGAGGAAAGTCTAAAAGTTGGATGAATGGAAGCCTAGTTTATCACAGTTGTCTGAAAATTGGTCACACAAGGAAAGATTGTAAGACTAGGGTACCTGCTCCTACTATTGAGAAAATTAGAGCACAAATGAACAAGACATGGGTTAAGAAGTCTAAACCATGCAGCAGTGAAGCTAGTGAAGCCAAGGTCACCCAATCCAATGGATCAAGTGATCACCTCATCTCCAACTAAGAAAAAGAGGTATGTAAGGAACTGCATCTAAAATTCTTATCTTACATCAGTTCCTAACATGAAATGTACCAAAGTCCATATTTTCATATGTTAAGATGCACCAGGACATATTTTGAAGACAAATGCCGAGATGAGCCAATTGCACTATAGGTGTCGAGCACCAATCATGGACACTAAGGCCGAGTTCTTTAGTGTGTGCTTTGTTTTTTTGGCCAAGTAAGTTTTTTGAAAGCCAAGTTTAGTAAGCTGAGCGGGATGCAAGTTATGTTAGAAAGCGAACGATAGCTGGCTTGCACTAACTCAATGGGCAGAACATTCATTGCTTACCTACCTTGACCTTTCAAAGTCTATAAAGGATGAACAGTTGATATTTCATTTTTACCTTGCAATTTTTACTATTTATGGAGCGATTGAAGTATTTGCAGAATTGATCTTAACGAAGTTAGCATCAAAGATTTTGTCAGCGTGTTGTCGGCAATTCTAAGGTGAACAGTGCGAAGCATTACTTGCCAAGGTACTCTATTCTTCATCTTTCAAACCCTAATTTCAAGATTATGGCTGCAATCTCTTTCGCACCAGCTAAAAGTATGGAGGGAGAACAAGAGAAAATTCAGTTAGTACAGAGTGATGAATGTGCACCTCTCAACTTTCGAGCCATTCCTGAACATGCAATTCAGAATTATTTAATTAGAGCCCTCTCATCCATTCCACCCAAGGTACTTATGATCCATGATGTTCGATCGTGTTACATGGTTAAGATTGGTGAAGTAGGTGATAGTGAATTAAGGAAATCCTACAGCAAATTATGTGTCGATGGAGTTCTGAAAGGAGAATTCAAACATTTAGCAGACAAAAGGTTAACTCGTGCCCTAGATTTTCCACAAGGTTTCAAAGACAAATGGATTAAGGTTATTCTTATCCAAGTTCATAATATGTGTATGTGGTTGGATAATGGACCAGTCAAGATTACTAAGAACATGATTCATCAAGTGACTGGATATCCTGTAGTTAATGAAAAACAGACAATGAGAGATAATAGCAAAGAGGAAATTACACTGAACACTAGAGCCGTATGGAACAATAGAGGTATGACTATCTCTAAAATTAAATACCTAGAACTTGATTTTGGAGTAAGAGTAATAGCACATAATTTCTATCAGTCAAGTAGATTGGATAGTGTTCCTTGTACAACCATTGACCAGGCATGGAAAATTGTTAAGAAGAATCATACATATAATCTTGCCGAGCTACAACAGACACAATTAGCTGAGAACCTAGCATCAATCAGAAAGGCTAAGAGCTCATCATGTAAGTTTGGTTCCTTACTAGTTTGTATATTTTTCTACATTCAGGATACATTTCCTACATTGGGAAATATTATTTGGAAAAAGGATAGACCCATTACAGTTTAGATTAGTGAATGTATTGAGAAACTAGGAAGTAATTTCAATTGCATTATGGGGAGCTATTTTGTAGAATTCAAGAAGAGAATGAGATTAAGAACTAGGATTCCTAGATCACTAATGGAGAAGCACTATGAAGAAATTTTCTTTCTAGTTGATACGGATAACACATATATCCAAGCTGTGACACCCAGGGTAACATGCTTAGAACCATTTCCATATGAAATTAACATTGATGAAGCATCAGCTACCATCATTGCACTCCTAGCCGAGGCAATTGATACTACAGCAGAAAGGTTTGGAAATTTTGATGAAGCCAAAGTAAAAATTTCAAGAAGTTTAACAAAGGGAATTATGGAGAGGAAAAGAAAGAAGATTGTGAAAAATCTAAAGAAAATGGTTGGTTTAGGTAGTGATGAAGAACCTGAGGATGCACCTTTAGGCCTATCCATAGGACAAGGTGAGGATATGTCTACAGAAGAGGAAGTGAGTGCATCTGAAGAGATTACTAAGAAAGCTAAGAGTAAAAGACCATCAATTGTAATAGTAACCAAGCCGAGCAAAGCTAAACCTAAGGTTACACCTCCTATAGCTAATCATCCAAGGAATAGAGCATCTACTGTTACTTCTCCAGCAGAAGTACAAACAAAAGTGTATGAAAAGAAGAAGGTTGGAGAAAGAAGTTCTGGAAAGGAAACTAAAATTGCTCCTAAGGCTGAGCCAAGTAAGCCAACAAAGAGACCAAGGAGGAAACTAGACTTGGGGACAGATAGTGATGATGAAAAGACTAAGATTGATGAACCCAGTAACATACCTATAGCACAATTTAAGAAACCAACTAGTATTGATGAGGTATGTGACACTTTGTGGAATTCAGCAGGGTTAGCAACTTTCAAGTTCATTAAGTATGAGAAATTGAATAATGTGGATAAGCACAAAGTTCAGGAAGCACTCTTGGATATGATGAGTACTTTCAAGTTAACTCCTATAGAGCTAGGAAACTATGTGCCGAATGAATTGTATGAGTTTCTTTCAAGCAAATGGGAATTTGCACTTACCATAAAAAGACAAATCAGGGAAGAAACTTTAGCCAAGATAATACCTGAGTTAACTTCAAAACAAAGAGCCAAATTCATTGAAGAATACAAGAATAGGTTTATTCCTATACTCAGAGGTTATGTTGTTCTATAAAATGATATTGAAGGTGTAGTACAATAGAGTACAAGGATTTGGAAGGAAATCTTTGGACTGATAATTCCAAAAGATAAGAAATCTAGTGAGGGAAAATCCAAGAAAAAGGCAAAAGAAGTGGAGACTACCCCTGACCCACAAATGACTCAAGGTCAAATTGCTACAGAATGGGACAAGACCAAAGATGCATTAGACTCAACAAAATCTGTTGATCTGACTGCAGACAGTCCAATTGACTACATAAATGATGATCCAAGCAATTTGAATGCCGAGGAACAAGATATGCCGAGTGGTACATACACTGATTCGCCTATTAAGGCAACTGATATTGAAGAAGGAAAGACCATAGCATCTGATGAGATAATTAAAGTTTTCAATGATCAGAAAGGTGAAGAGAAATAGCAAACAAATGCACAAGAGGTAACTTCACAAAATCCACCTATTTTAGAGGTTGTCAAAACAGTTTTAGATGAAGGATACTGTTGATAAGCCTAATGAAGAAGAGGCAGTGCAAGTGTTGGTTGATCTACCACACTCTGCATCATCCACTCCCACAGGTCCTAAAATTGGAGGTATGCCTAATCCATAGACAATCTGGAAAAAATTAAAAGAGGCAATGGACATTGACATTGTCACAGGAAAAGGTATTATGCAGCCGAGCATAAGTTCACCAGAGTTGAAGAGAAAGAAAGTTCTAAAGAAGAAGTCTCAAATTCTAGATGTAAAATTAGATGAGGTAATTGCGATTCCACAATGGGATCCCAATGAATTATCTTTTGAACAAATAGGGACTCTTCAAGAATTGCTTAAGAGAAAGAAGAGACATGAAGAGATGAAAATAGAACAGAAGCAAAAGCAGGTGTTGCATGACATCAAGGACATATTTGCAAAGGCTTTTGACTTAGAGGATGAAATGCCTCAAGCTCCAATTATTGATTAGTTAGTCAACATTGTATACAAGGTAACTGGTGATGATATTAACAGCAATGAGAAACTTCTACAATGGTCCGAGAGGAGATTTGAGAGAAAAGTTCTAGAGAAAATCTCAGAAGACATTGTAATAAAATAGGTTGAGCTTTCTACACTTGTAGAAATTTTGGAGAAAGTTATAGAAAATGTTTATTCTTTGTATAGGAAACTATGTGATGTTGAATTATTCACAAAGGATAATCTACAGCTTGTTGAGAAGCTACAGTTAGATTTGATATCAACTGGCACTACTTTGGGTAAGGATACTACTTCTAGTTCTTTACATCTTACTAAGTTGATCAATGCACAATGGAGAATAGCCAAGCTTATAGCTGAAGATGGTCAAATACGAGCAAAATTGATAACTATTCAGACAAACCTGTTGCCTCACCTAGAGGTAATATAGAAGGAACTTTCAATTGTAAAGGAGTTATCATAGAGAAATGCAAATCTCTCAACTATAGAAAGTTTAGTGAGTCTAGCTACCAAGCTAGAAATAAAATTGGAAGTTATGAAGATTGCTAAGGAAAGCTGGGATACTACATTTGAATCCACTCTGCAGCTTCATAAATAATTTTTGGATAAGTACAACTTAACCCCACTAGAAATCAGTGACAAAAACAAGGGGGAAATTGGTAAGGAAGTTGGAAAGGATACAGTATGATACATTAGTACAGAACAGGTACACTTGTATATTTTTGAAGGCATGTAAACTTTTTTGTATAAATAATTCTGAGTATATTCCTAGGGGGAGTACTTAGTAATGAAATGAATAGAAGTAATGATAAGTGTGTTTTTTCCACTAATATCAAAGGGGGAGATTGTTAATCTCTAAGTTCTGTTGATGATTAGTGACCAACACTTAGTCATTCACTTAGGTAGTTTTAGTTGGCTATCACTGTGGCCGAGCTAAAACTATGCAAGGCCAAGCAACATTGCTGAGCAGTATTCAGATTGCCTAGTTACATTGCTGAGCTGAGTTACATTGCCAAGCCAAGTAGGAGACAGAGATGTTAAGTGCCGAGCGACAAAGATGTTAAGGTGCCAAGCAGAACAATTCTTGTATACATGTCTGGAATGATTCACACTTCAAGGATAAGTATTCAGGCCAACTTATATAATCTTTTTGGGCCGACTTATGTATCCATTTAATATTCTTCTACGGAGTTGGTTATGCATTTAATTATTTTATCCTATGCATGATCTATTGTAAACATTAATTGTAATACCTTCAAGGTATAGGTATTAGATCTTGATCATTGATCTAGATCTCGCTATCAGACTTGAACAGATATATTAGATCGCTTCTAAACCCTATTTTGTGTGTGTAAGAAGACAACAGATGAAGTGTGTGGTGACTGCATTTTTGAAGTGAAATGCATAGAGGGTTATTTTGTTAAGAAGCAGAGATCAAGTAGAGTGACAGCACAGTGAACAACAGAGTAAAGTTATATCAAATTGTGAGATCATAGAAGGTACTGGAAAGAGGAGATCTATCATCAGCATCTGAGTGCATAACAAAGGATCAATACTTGAGACATTCTAATCATTGTATCATGTGAAAATCTCTTAACAAAGTGTTTCTAGCATACCTTTCTAAATCTCCTAACAGAGTGCTTACTTTATTGTAAGTTGAAATCCTTTCACAGGGTAGATTGTAATGATCTTAAGCTCTTAACCGGGCAGACCTTTAACAGGGTAGATTGCATCTTGTAATCAATTTTTGTCGCCCTAACAGGCACACTTTATTACTGCAGTAGTGGAGAATTTTGTGGGTGTCATCCCCACCCCAGTTTTACCTATTTGGGTTTCTGGGTTACCAAGTTCTTGTGTTATGAGTTGTTTATTTCATTGTGTG
>MU223733.1:479196-523322 GCA_018584345.1 Thuja plicata | reverse complement strand
CTCCCCCCCCCCCCCCCCCCTCTCAGTATCTTTCTTTCCCATTATTGTATTTCCAACAACTATGTGCTTTTCTCATCGGGAAACATTGTGACTTTTCTCATTGGTAATGTTGTGCATTTGCTCATCGGGTAACATTGTGACTTTTCTCATCAGTAATGTTGTGCATTTTATCATCGAGTAACACTATGACTTTTCTCTTTTACTCTGACCATCGGTGTGCACTTCGTCAGTGTATATAGTCACTATGTGAATACTTGACTTATATGCATTACTAATAGCATAGCCTTTGTTTCATCAATTCTTTGGAAGTATGTCCATGACCATACAGATTATATCAAGTTGACATCAATGACAATACAATACATTAACTGATTTAATGCCTTGCATGATCATCAACTTAACATCTTCAAACATTCAATCAGTTATAGTTCATCAATGTGTTGCTAAACATTATATATATATATATATATATATATATATAGTGCAGTACTTCATATAACTATTTGAATGTGTGTTCTAATATTTGTATTGAGTTGACTAGTTGACTTGTATAAATATCTGCATGCTACTAACCTCCCAGGAAAAAGGAGTAGCTTGAGAGTGGGTCGATAACATTAAAGAAGAAACGTTGAAGTCCCAACTTCGACGGGGAGAATCAATATGGAATCGAGAGACATGCTCACTACATTGGAGGAGCCACCATTTCAGGGACTATAGGAATATAGCTCTGCTATATTTCCTCAGCGCTCAATACCATGTTGAATCGGTCATCTAGACTTTATTACATTCAGTCGTGGGCTGTTACATTTCCTTTTTCTTCTATGGTGAGATTTAGTCAGAACTTATCTCTATGCTTTGAATAAGTGTCAATCCTCTATATAAAGGGATTTTATTGTTAGTCTGTAGTTAGTTTGAAAATATATTATTATTTTATTTTCAAAGCAAAGTTACTCTTTCTGGTTTTAATACATTGTTTCATTATGATGTAATCAATTTATAAGAATATAATGAAGGAGTAATTTTGTGTTATATTATGTGTTAGTAGTTAGCAGAAGCCAACCAAGGGGGCCCACTTGGAAGGTGGACTAGATTAGACTAGGTTAGAGTTGCTTTCAACATTTGCAGTATTTTAAGTAGAGTTTAGTATTTTTCCTCCTACAACATTGTAACTCATGTATGTTCCTGCAGCACCTGCAAGGATAATTATAGTGAATACTTTGGGTTAATAGAATAGGTTTGAGTTGAGTTTACAATTTTTCAGCATTAATTTCAATAAGTAGTTAAGTGTGTTTACTTTCTTGCAGAAATGGCACAGGTCTCTTTCATCCATTTTTCCTTCCTTCAGCATAAGTGATATGACTAATTGTGCATGTCCCATTTCAAGTATACATCCCTGGGTTGACAATTTAAATGCACTTCATGATAGTAAAAGTAATCCTTAGTTTGAATACACTATTTCGAGGAGAGGCTTTGGCATGATTATTATTACCTATTGTTGGGATGTCCACCATCGTTGTTTCACAAACACAAAAAAAAGGGTTGTGAAATAGAGAACCCATATGAAATCAGCGAAAAAGACATTGTTCGTTGTTTTGCGAAAGAGTAAAACCATCGTTGTTTTGCAAAGATAGAAAACATGGGTTGTGAAATAGAGAGCCCATTTGAAATCGTAAAAAAAAAATCAAACTTTCGTCTGATTTTTGACGAGGTGGACCAAAATTTCATTGTCATTATGATGAAAAAAATGTCGTGAGTACAACAACCTCCTCACACATTTTTGTGGTTTATCGAGCTATCGACCTCGCAAGGTAGATAAAACCATGCATTTTTTTAAAAAAAATTCAGGATTTCTTTTAAATTATATAATAATATTTGGAAAATAAAACCCAAAAATTATATAGCACTTACCATAAGTGGCCCTTCAGGTATACTTCCATAATTTCATAGTCCTTATGACTAATTTAAATAATTCATAATGGAGAATAAAAATAATTTGATGACCCCAAATAAGCATAAGGGTATCTTTGAACATTCAAGGGACCACAAGTTGAGCCAAAAAAAAACATAGATGGGGTTGGTAAAATCAAATTCTTGTCTATAGTACATTCAAAATCAGAGGAATGTGATAACATTTCCTTATACATAGTTTAGAGATCATTCAACAAAAATATGTTTTTCATATTTTTTTCTATGCTATTTTATCCCTGCTATATTAGTGAGTATCAGAATGGGGAAAGCCGACAAGGAAGATCCTGTGAACAAAAATGAGGGGAGGAAGTAGAGAGAAAATGTGTACATTATCAAAGAGAAAGGGAGTTAGTTGTATATAACCACATCCAATAGCAAGAAGGATGACACAAAAATAACAAAAACGTAGAAATGGAGAAATGGAAGTATATCTTATAGATCCAAAAACAAAGCTAGAAGGAAAGTGAATGTAAATTCAATGCTAATAATACTTTCTCCCTCGTAATTATACAAAAGAAAAAACTATGTCAAATCCATTAACGAAGTAATCTCAATAGTACATAATATTGTATAAACATTGAATTAGTTAATAATTAATAATACCATGGGTCAACAACCATGAACCTCAATATAATTACATTAAGTACTTAAGAAGACTGTCAAAAAATTGAGAGTACAGAAAACTATATTAATTATTTATAATAATTTTGATCATGATCATCCATTCTAATGTCATCAAAACTTGTACATTACAGTGGACTTAGAACATAAGTTAAACTAAAAAGGAAGTCAAACTTGAGTTAAATCAAAGCATGGACTCCGTTATTTGACAATGCCATCTTATGACTCCCAGCCACTACCTCCAACACTCTTATTACTACCTATTGTTGCATGATCCCATACACTAGATTGTTTAGCCCAATATTTTGAAGTGTTCAACATGTCATCACCACCTTTACTAAGACCCTCTTGTTGGTCTTTACTATCTTTCAATGTAGGATCACGATCACTAACTTTATAAGAATTTCAGCCATCACTCAATTTTGCAGTATCCCACCCTTCGCTTCCCCATCCATTAAACTCACTTTCCCCAGATTTCATAGTCCAAGCTCCTCTGGAAAGAGATTCTAGAATTCCGCTGCAATAATTTTTTCCTCATTCCTTAATTTTTTATCCCCATGCATCAACATATTTTTGCCCCCACCTATTGTTAATATTTGATTCATTGGCTCCCCTTAGAGACCCTATACCTCTTCCATCATTTCTTCCCCATCTATTTATTCCATCCTTAGTCCACCTACCTCTCATACCTCCACCCCTACCCTCATTTCCACCTCTATCAAACCACTATCTCTTCCTTCATTCCAGCAAGCACTACTACTGCCACCACCATTTCCTCCCTTCCCCTTTATGATTAAAAAGTCATTAAAGAATTTATATTATTGTAGAAATTTTTTCTAAATTAATATACTTGATCACTTTTCTTACAAAAATTCTTATAGAAAAAATCATTCCTTTATAATTGAAAACATACCTTAATGGTTTCATCCTATGAAATATTAAGGAAGCGTGGATGCACAATCATCCAACGTTTGAAAGCTCTTTTTCTTTCCTTGAATTCTTATTTTCACTTTATGAAATGGAATCCTCTTTCACTTAATAAGGATCCTTAACCTCCTTATACTTATCCTCTTCACCCTAAAAGTTATCACTCCTCAGTGCACTCACTTTGCAAGTCAATTCAACTAGGTACTTTGCTTTATGTATAGATTTCATCCGACAGGTAAGGATGTTGCCTTTTGCAAACTTTTCTACCAGATCTATATCTATATCATCAAAAATCTCTTCCTTCAATATTATTCTTGTCAAGCCTAATTCCAGATCATAAATTATACGATTATTTAGTACTCTACCAGCTCTTCTTGTTTGAATGTTGCCAGCTTTTTGTTTAGACATTGCCTAAAAATGTCTAAACAAAAAACTAATATGTGTACCTTACCAAGGAGCTATTTAGCCAATACCCTCTTTATATGGTTATCACAAATCCTTAAATCCATATAACAATTCACTCTTTATGTCAGCAAGGGTTTCCTTCTTGTTATTGGATGTTTGTTGTTCCACACTTCTAGCATATTCATCAATATCAAAGACCTTTAACAGATGGGTATTTTTTGTTGACATGTTCAACAACCATTTCTTGTGTTTCCTTATCCATATCATCTATATCATGTCTAACATCTTCACAATATATGTCCCCAACCATTTTCTTGGCTAGTTCATATGACTCTGGATGAATTATAGTATCGTCCAATGGATCCATAACATGGTTCCCATAAGTTGCTTTTCTAGTCCCTCTAACCCTTAAAAAACTAGCAGCATTTATAAAGACAATTCTTTGCGACTATAAACCCTTCCAGCCCTCAAAATAGCCCTTTGTATGGAAATAGTTCAAGTGAAATAGATATATAATATGGAATTATTTTTGGATTTTGATATTTTTCCTTTCATAGTGCATCATCAACCTCTGCTTTTGATCCCCTTTGGAATTTCATGTAATCAAGGATTACCTTCAACTTGCTAATGAGTGGATCCACATATCTATCTATGACCTACATTTTTAAATTTACAAACTCAGTAAAAACTTTCAAGCCTTCAAAGTAAATTTCAAGCCATGAATTCAAAAAAATTGAGTCATGATATACTTAATATTGTGTTAAGCAAACCTCATCAATATCTTCAAATGTCTCCTCCCCAATTGAAAGTATTTTCCCAAATTGAAGGAAGCTAGAATAATCCCTATGGTCTTTTCCTCCCTCCATAATATCCTTGTTAGCATAAACTCCATCAAATATTTTCAGAGTTAGCATCAAGTGGGTAGGCCCTTTCAAGCTTGGACGGATAATACTCTCTCCTAGCTCTTTACCTGATAGGAACTGTAAGAAATGGAAACCACTATATGATTAAAATGTCATTGAAGACTTTCTATTGTTTTGTTTTATTTTTGATGGGTAAGAGGCCATAACCAATAATTTTTAAAAATATATAAAATTATTACAACTTCATTTAGTGTGGTGCTATAGTTGTAGAAAAATATATGTCCTCATCCCTTTTCTTGGATAGTTGATATGACTCTATATGAATTCTAGTATCGTCCAACAGTTCCATAACATGGTTCCCAGAAGTTGCTTGTCCAATCCCTCTAACCCTTAAAAAACCAACAACATTTTTAAAGAAAATTCTCTGCGACTATAAACCCTTCCAGTCCTCAAAATAGTCCTTTGTATGGAAGCATATTTTCTAGTTCCAAGGCCTGCTACAAATTGCGGTGGAGAAAAAATACATTCATGTGATGTTGCTAGGTTTATGTCAACACCAACTTGGATGGTTACTATAACCACTACATGTTCAACAACTTCATAGTTTTCATCTGGAGGTAAGGAAATAAAATATTGAAATGTTGAAATACATATTGTAAGTATCTCCAGATAATAAAATGTACCTCTACGTATTGTGATAACTAAAGGTAGATGTAGCTTGGTTGTTCATAGTGCCAATAGCTAGAGAAACTAAATAATAAGCCATATCTCTATGATATTGTGATGACTGATCATGTAGTGGGTGTTGATACAGTGTCCCTTCTCATCTAGTTGCCGGGAGGTGACAATGCCAATAATACATCTAATAAACATGCATCAGTGATATATGTCTGAGGAATGTATAAAGGTATGATCAACAAGGCATTGGTGTAGTAAGATAGTCACTGATTACATCAGCTACAGAAAGGAAAAAGAAGAAAATGGAATTAGAAATAAATTAACAATTACTATTCTTGTAATTAATTTCACTCAAACTTAAGTTAGGATAACAACTAAAATAAATGACAAACCTTGTAAACATGATCCATTATATAAGAACTTATGATCTACAAAGGAATGTTACATCATTCTTTGAAACTGTGTTTTAGTAATAGGGCGATGCAATATAATCTACTATTGAGAGCATCACTAATATTAGGAATCACTACTCTTCATGTAAACAAGTTGTACATTATATTTTGATAATTAAAAATTTTAATCTCTAATCAACTCTTAATTTTTTCAATTTACTATACACTAAATCTTTAGGAGACAACAATAAAGAAGTTTTTCATCATAAAAGTATTTCACAATCTATAATGTTTCTAAATACTTCTTTGTTTCCTTCTTTTAGCGATTCTAGACTAATTGGTCAACAACTAAAGATCAAACTAGATCTAACTAAACATAAAGATACATTGTGGCAATTTAAAAATCAACTTCTATTATTTTATACCTAATCTGATTTAAAATTGTTTAATCAATTTTATAGATACCTAATCAACGTGATATAGAATCAAAATCTAATTAACAATTTATGCGTAGAATAACATTCACTTAACATCTAAAACAAATTTGCATAACTAAATATTATTTTATGAAATAGAGTATACTAAATTTAGTCTATTTCTAAATGAACAGACTAATCTAGTTAAAGAGGCTAATTTGATCCCTCTCTATCCAACATTCCTTCACCATTTTCTAGACACCCACAACATCTTCAAACCATTTATACTCTACTTGAAAAAAAGTTCACTTTCATTAGTATTCTCTTTTTGTCTTTCCCTAGTGCTAGCATCTGTACTATTCTTTTGGAGGTTTAGTTGAGTCAATGAAATATTCTAAATTTTTTAATGGCTCCGTGTCTTTTTTTCATCTTGTGTACTTCTATACTTTCTCTTATGGATAGGCACTAGGAATTTTTCATTGCACTCATGGACCATGTATTATTTTCAGTCCCTTTAATCATTTTTCAACCTCAATATGTAAATTTATTTCATCGAAGTTTAGAAATTTGAACCCTAGTGAACTTTGTATGTTGTTATGTGACGACAATTTATTTCAATATTATAGTAGAAAAAATATGCTAAGATAGATACACAACTACAATTCACAAGCCAAAAATGACCACCTAACTAATTGAACATCTCAAAGCTTGGGTGTTCAAACTAAGTAAACACTAGTACTAGGTAGTAATAAGGTTTGTCAATGGGATATTGGCTTGAATTGACCAAAATATAGCATGCAACACCTCGATGGGAATAAATAGAGTGTAAATCATTGTACTTGCAACAAGATTTCTAAATGTGGGGGAAAAATCACTTACAATAATTGTCCCTTGGTCAATTTTCCCTTTTTGAGTGCCCTCACATCTTGCTCTGGATTTCCCCCTACCAAATAGTTCCTATTCTTCCTCCTCGACTCAATGGCCTTGTTGCACTTGTCTAATGAAGTCTCGCAACTCTCCACTCAAGGGTTGGATGCAGTGGTTCTTAGTGAAACTCTCTAGTTAGGGTTTCGGTGCAGTATGGTATGTCGTGCTCTTGCACATGTGCCAAAAATCAAAATATATATGAAGGAATGGTTTAGGAAAGTACTCCTTAATCTAAATGAGTTATTTTCTTATCATGGAATGTGTTATGATACTTTAAAAATATATTCACTCTAGTTGATATTGACACATGTAAAGCATGATAAAGGAACTTCGGAGATATGCTTTGACATAAAGAAGATTGTTAAGGTGATATCAAGTCTTGATCCATGAGGGTAGGAAAACATAGATGCATTGGTACAAAAGGTTCCATTCAACTTGGAGGAAATGGATAATTACGTAAGGGGCTAATGTGAGATTGGACCAAGTTTATATTCAATGACCTTTTTAAAGATCGTTTAAATATTCATTGCTAATAAAAATGCACAAACTGATGTGTAATAGATTCAAGGTCAGGCTTAGAGAGCTTCAACTTTTGAAACCATTAACCAAATAAATGATAAGAAAAATATATCAAAGAGACAAAGAATAAGGCAACTTGTATTATTAGGAAGGATGAGAGTCGACTTGAAGAATAAGGAAACTTGTAACTCATTTTTGGTATCATCCAATCTAGATTTGACATTGTGAGGATTGATCATACCATCATCATCATCATTGTTATTATTTTTTATAATGTCATCATCCACAAAAATATTATCTTCATGAACATTAACTCCTACATCATCATGATCTAGTCCCTCTTCTTCAAGAAAATTATCAGCTAACTATTGATCCTGATCATCATCTATATCATATTCTAGTTCTTCGGTATCTTCTTCTTACACAAATAGGTGTTAGGGGTTAATTTGACTTGGTTTTAGCATTAGAGTGAAAAACCTTGTGGTTTAGGTTTTATAAACAAAATATACTCATTTATACTAATTTTTCAGCTTCCTATTATCATCTTTATATTCATTGAGATTTTTAAAGATCATCTAAATATTCATTTCTAATGAAAATGCTCAAACTGATGTGTAATAGATCCAAGGTGAGGCTCAAAGAGCCTCATCTTTGTAAACCATTAACCAAATAAATTCTAAGAATAATATATGAAAGAGACAAATAATAAGGAAACTTGTATTATTAGGAAGGACAAGATGCCTTTATATATCATGACCACATGTTTGAGTCTCAAAACCCTCCCATATCGTTAACAAATGTATCTATGCTAACCATGTCAATTTTCACTCCATACGTGCACAAATTGAAAAAAATTCAATATTGACCCCATTCACATGTCACTATGCGGGGTCAACATGAGGAAATGCCAACTTTTTTGGAATGAAAAAACCAAAGATATGATCAAATAATATCTAATCATAAATAATCATATATTAATTAGGATTTGATCATATGGAAATTAAAAGCATCATGAATTAATTATGTAATGGCATAAAACTTTAAAACATCATGAATTAATTATGTAACCATATAAGTCAAATATAATTCTATCAAGAAATCAATATCAAGTAGATAATATAATCGCATAACTCATACATTTTAATTTCATTGATATTCTTCTTCATCCAAATTTGTGTCTGTATCATCCAATCTAGATTTGACATTGTAAGGATTGGTCATATCATCATCGTTGTTACTGATATCAGTTTCAATAATTTCATCATCCACACAGATATCATCTTCATGAACATTAACTCATACATCATCATGATCTAGTTCATCTTCTTCCAAATCTTCGTCGAGCACATCATCAACTAACTATTGATCCTGATCATCATTTTCTAGTTCTTTAGTATCTTCTTCGTCCACCAATAGGTGTTAGGGGTTAATTTGACTTGGTTTTAGTGTTAGAATGACAAACCTTGTGGTTTAGGTTCCATAAACAAAATATACTCATTTTTTTAGCTTCCTATTATCATCTCTGTATTCGTTGAGATTTTCAAAGATCATCTAAATATTCATTGCTAATGAAAATGCACAAATTGATGTGAAATAGATCCAAGGTGAGGCTCATAGAGCCTCATCATTTGAAACTATTAACCAAATAAATGTTAAGAATAATATATGAAAGAGATGAAGAATAAGGAAACTTGTATTATTAGTAAGGAAAAGATGCCTTTATATATCATGATCTCATATTTGAGTCTCAAAACCATCCCATATAGTCAACGCATGTGTTCAGGCTATCCATGTCAAGTTTCACTCCATACGTGCACAAATTGAAAAAATTTCAATGTTGGCCCCATTCACATGTCACTATGCTGGGTCAACATGAGGAAACACCATTTTTTTGGGAATGAAATAACCAAAGATTTGATCAAATAATATATAATCATAAATAAGAATAGAGTAATTAGGATTTGATCATATGGAAATTGCTACGAGAGATACAATAATTGTAACATCATGAATTAAAAACATTAAAAAAGACATCATGAATTAAAAACATTAAAAACTACATCATGAATTAATTGTGTAACCATATAAGTCAAATATAATTCTGTCAATAAATCAATATCAAATAGATAATATAATCACATAACTCATACATTTTAAAGTCATTGGTCTTCTTCTTCATCCAACTTTGTGTCTGTACCGTCCAATCCAGGTTCAACATTGTAAGGATTGGTCATATCATTATCATCTCTAATGTCAGTTTTGATAATGTCATCATCCATACAGATATCATCTTCGTTAGGCACATCATCATCTACATCATCTTCTAGCTCTTTGGTATCTTCTTCTTCCACCACATTATACTTTACCGGCCTTCCTCTTTGATCATTTATAACAAAAAATTACCAACCCAGTTTACCTAGAACCTCTGAGTAAAATACATGCTCATATTGGATTGGAAGAACATAGGGCTCATTTCTAGCTCGCTCGATCAACCTTTTATTAACCATGGTAAATCCATTATCATGTCCAATAATAGTTCTCTCCAGATCATTTTAATTCAATCATACCATGTACCATTGGATGACGAACATAACTAATTTGAAGGACTTAAAGTCACACTCATTTATATCAGCCAAAATCCCACAGTATCAATTTTATCAGACTTCTGGATGTATGTCACTTCTATATGAAATGTTTGAAAGACTGCAGTTATCCTAGAATCACAAGTTTTCTTCTTGTTATCCAAATTTTTGATTCAAAATTTATGACTATTGCACCACATAGCCTTGTGGTGTTTCACCTGTAATATGTCAAACATGTTAAAATTATTGCATCAACAGTTGATAAACATATTTATTCTTGGACAACTGTATGCAAAGAAAAAAAACTCAACATATATATACATAAATATAATTAAAAATAATTAAATAATATGGGTGATTAATATATTTATACGTACCTTTTTATCTCTTAAACCATTTTCTAAATCAATTTCCCTTGGTGTAACATTGGAATCTCTATTATGATGAGCTTCTTTAACCAATGAATCCACACCTTCCCATGTTAATGCATGACCAGATTGTTGACATTGTTCAATCCATACCATCATCCAATAAAGATTGTTTATGACATACAAATGTAGTGCATCCCACTCTGGACTAACTGTATAAAAAAAAATGAAATTAAAAAATGTGTAATTAGATAATTATCGTGGTATAGAACCATAATTTATAATTGATGTACCTAAAAACCTAACATCCCACTACCAATGATCACTTGGAGAGTTTGAGCACAAAGCTTGGTATACTTTGAGAACTTTCCAATCTATTTGTTGGAACCTCAAATTTTTGACATAATTTTTACCATATATATGAACTATAAGACCTTTTCCTAGTGAAAAATGTTAGTCATCACCAAACTTTTGTAAAGTTACTGAAGTTTTCTTATGAAGTTTCACCAAAACTATAGCCCAAATAGAATGCCTATATTCACCCAAAAGATTTGCATACATTAGAACGTGAATGTTGTGAAGAATATTTATTCTAATATCAGATTGTAGGATATATAAAAATACCTAATAAAATATAGAGGAAAATAGCTAACAGAAAGATTCCATGATCCATAAAAAAAAACCAAGAGAGGGACATTAATGTTGGTTCGTACATTGTTCGTTATTTCGCAAAAAGAAAACAAGGGTTGCGAAATAGCGAAGCCGTCGCTATTTCACAAATACATAAAAAAGGGGTTGTGAAATAGTGAACCCATCGTTATTTTGAAAAGACATAAAACAAGAGTTGTGAAATGGAGAACCCATCGTGGTTTTGCAAAGGATAGAAAGTAAAGGCTCTGAAATGGCGAAGTCATCACCATTTCATAAAGAACATATTTACCACTTGCAAATTAGCAAAATGGTCGCCAATTCATGGATATGAATAAAAGACATTTGTGATGTAGCCAAAGAGAAACTAAAATGAGTTGATCATCATTTCACCAGAGTGACAGGACACACATGTCAAAATGTGATGGCAATTAAATGCTTATGAGCTCAGAATTAAAAGAGTCAGAGCATGAATTAAAAGAACACAAGTGATAATTAAACTCCAAGGATTTTCTGAGACAAAATAAAAGTAGTGAGAAGAAGTTTTTCGTCAGTTGTAGAAGGCATGGAAGAAATCAGTAAGTTAAACTTTATACTTCAGCTTGAATTTTATTTCCTAAAATTCCTAAGAGAAAGGTTAAAGAGGAAGAAAAGGGTGAGGTATAGAAAGTCCCTTTACAAAAATCCCTCCTGGATGCATTGCCTGGGTTTTCCGATACTGGAACAAAGGTCATTTTCCAGGATTTCTGGTCTGAATGTAGAGATGCTAATATACCACATATCGGTAGGTCCCTGTTTTGGTATTTCTATAATAATAGGGATGAGAGACTGCCTACATTTGACCCCTAGAATCTTGACCTACAAAAATTTATTATGATAAATGTGTTTATAGATGTTGATCTTATTGATCAGTTGGACCGTAATTACAAACAAGAAACCAGAACAGTCAAAGGGGTAGATAGAACCTCAATTCTTGTTGTTTCTAGATCATGTATCATTGAATGTTTTGGTTTGAACAAGAAATCACTTACCAAAATTGATAGGGAGGGGTACCCAATGGACTATGAAAGGATGGTAAAGAGCATGGGGCTGTAAGAACTAGCCTATTTAAGGAAGAGGAGACATAATAACAAACCAATGATGGTGACTAGTAAGGCTCCATTTCCTACACTGGAATTTATGGATTTCTTTTAGAAAACATATCACGGGCGGTGTCAGTTTTATGGTGATGATCATAGATCCAGAATGCCAATATATTTGATGTATATGTCAATGAAAATTCATAATCCCAATGTCAACCTAGAATTTGATATTGGACAGCCAGTTAGTCCATTGGAAGACTAGTAGAACTTTTAAAAATTATTCTTTGTTGTGTGATCTAATCATATTCCAAAATAGAAATATGTTCAGACACTCCATGAAATTGACCATGGTGGATGATAAGGAAGCGGACTCATAGTTCAACTATGGTGTAGGGTGTGGGTTAAGAACAGTAGAGATTGTAATTACAAGACTTAATCTTTATGACTCATTTGATGTGTGGATATTGAGGGCACTTGGGCTACACATGGAAAGGATTTCTCTTAAGGAGTTGTGTTGAGACCATTGAAACATAATCCTGAGAAGGGTTACACCCATAATTTTGTTGACTATATTTATAAGATTGATCACACTCTTATTAGAGTTTACGGGTGCAAACATGCCCCTCATAAATTACTAGTTTTTATTTCAAATAGAGTTTCTTTTATAGCGTTTATTTGGTAGTTGATGTGGTTTGAAAGGGAAGTAAATGTACCAAGAAAAAAGGTAACTTCCATGCCCCATGTGGTCAAATTTGCAACATTTTTTATTGGTTCTGGTTGTATTGAACAAGCTCAAAGTTATTTAGAGGAAGCATATAATTTTATAGATGGAAAGGAAAGGCCCTATGAACCTGAAGCTCACATTGAGTCCTTCATCAAATAATTTAAACATGAAATAGACATAACTGAAGATATTGCCTAAAATTGTATGAATCCTTCAGATGTCATGTAAAAATGAAAAAATGGAACATATTGAAGAAGTTAGAAGATGAAAGACAAAAAAAGGGATTGCCACGATTTCACCATGATCAAAACAATGAGATAATAAGAATGGAATTATGTTTGAAATATTTTGAAAAATTATTTGGAAAATCTACAAGTGATGTTCCACCAGAGGTTAAGCCTTCTCATCCTAAAAGGCATAAAAAGCTAATTATTCATGATTCAGATTCTGATGATTTAACAAATTCCTCTCCTCCTTAAAAGAAGAAGCAAGAATATTTGGCACCTATTATGCCCCATGACGACTCACAAGGAGAAGGAGATACTGAAGAAGCTACTAGTGCACTTAGAGCACTTGGTAATGATGAAGAAGTGGACATGATTGGTTCTCCATTGGTATTTCAAGAGGAATTTCATGGTTATAATGCTCAGCTTCAGGAAGAAGAGAAACCTATTAATTTCATGGATGAAAGGGAAGCTATATCAGCAATATTTATTGAGGATGTAAAATTTATTGAAACTTGGGAATTCAAGGATTTTTTTATACAGGTGAAAATGAAAAGTTTTGAAGAAAGGAAGAAATTAAATATGATGGGAGTGGAAGGGTCAAAGTGTGAGGAATTCATTTAGAAAATACTCAAGGATATTAATCTTGATGAGATAAATGACACCTTGGAGGAGGCCAGAGAGATGGTAAAGAAGACTTACATGTTGATTGTTCCAAGACTAACCCTTAAACATTTATTTATTTTAGACCAGTTAGAAAACAAGATGACCCCACATTTGTTGTTAGATTTGATATTGATGACAAGATAGTTGGATCAAGGTATAACCCCAAGATTGATACTTTGGCCACATGGGTGAGTTTCAAGGGCCCTCATAAGCCCAAACTTCTTGACATTGTGAAAGGAAATAATGGAATGGAAATTGTTCAAACAATAGAGAATAATAATCCCTTGGTATCTACTTCAGAGTTAATGCATTGGGAAATTTTTAACAAAGATCAGGTCAAGCACATGCAGGAGCAACTAGAAAACGCTCAGAACAAGGAAATGGAAATGAATAAAGTTATCAAGGAATTATACCTTGAAATGGTGATATTTTAAAAGGAGATAAAATAATTGAAAGGTAATGACCAAAGAAAATATTTTGTATTGCATAAATATGCACCTTCCACACTTGTTGATATGACACATGATGAAGTGTCAAAAGAAAAGATAAAAAAATATGAAGAGGAAACCGGGCAACTAAGAATCATAAATGAGATACTTTTAGAGAAAATTCACAAATAAATACTAAATGCTTTGGAAAAAGTATTGGAACACAGGGTTGGTCTAGTGATCATTAAATTTGATGAAGTATATGAAGAGTATCAGGTTTTATTGGACATGTTGGCAACTTTTGACAAACATAGGCCATAACTGAAAGATCTTTCTAGGAGATGGAAGCCTTCTCATTTTGATTTGATAAATCTTTTTGAATTTACTTAAAGAGATACAAATGCACCTAAAGAGGTTAAGGAATCAGAGGAAATGATTGATGTAGTCATCAAATAAATTGGATATAAATGAGAAAATGTCCTTCTTCCATACCATTAAATATTGGATAATTCCTGATCTTGTTGATAAAGAAGGCTGTGTCAAGAGTCTAGAGGAATAGAAGATAGAATATAAATACATGGTTCCAAAATTCCTATCAAATATGAAAGATGATAAATATTTTAGCACCAAGAGTTACAACATGTTCCTGGATGTCGTTGTGGTATTAGAAAATAGATTCTCAAAGTTTTTGATTGAAGTCAGGGATATGACCAGGAATAAATGGAAAGCTCACTTTCTCAACATGTTTGACGTCCTCCATCACCAATAGCCAACTAATATTTAGATTTTGTAATGGGTTTATGAGTATTTGAAGCCTATTAGAAAGGGGTCCCAAAGGAAAGAAGCATCTGAAGAAAAAGAGCTTGTTGGCGAAGGATTACACGATGAATCATACCTTGGGGTCACTGTCTCCCCATTTCAATCATAATGTTCCTTTGTTCTAATTATATTTTCACCTTTTTAATGTGACATGACTTAGTTTGAATGTTTTTATGGTGTTTGTTTAGTTATGAAAAGGTACAATTGTAAATGGTTTGAAGCGTTTTGCTTCACCTAGTTTTATATAAAGGAGAAACTAGAACAGTGTAGAAGGGGAGACCATATGATATATAATATAGACAATAGATATAAGAGAATAGAAGGAAGCTATAGAAAAATCCATGTACCAATAATTTTAGAAGTAATACAAAGACTCAATTTGTTTCTATGCAATTGTTGTGTCAATTATTTTCTTATCAAGTTAGTTCTTTGTGATAATTAATTCAAGGAATTCATTTCCATTTTAAATTATTGTGCAAAGAATTTATTTAATTTTACAATAATTTGAATATCAAGAAGTGTTTGAGAAGTGGTTTCCTTACATTTCTTGTCTAATTGGTCTTCTTAAGGAGAATTTAAACTCAATTAGACTTGTTGGTGTGTTATGTGTTTAATTATCTTGCATTAATAGAATTGAATGCTTGATAGATTTACCCAAGGGGTAAGTTTAAAAATTGTCTTTCAAAGTTATGCATGAATATTTTAGGAGAAGTGACTCTATAAAAACTACACATAAAGGATAAAAACTTCAATCAAATTAAATCACTACCTTCAGTAGGAACAAATATAACAACATAAAAGAATAAAAAGCAATCAGATTCAAAGAAAGAGAAGATTTAAAATCATTTCAAAGTAACAAATTGGGTACTTGAAGATAGTTGTGAATAATACACTATTGAGTATATTTTAAGACACTATTTTCGTCTTGATGGATTACTAAATCTCGTTAGTTGGCCAATCATTTGGAATTTTCCAATCTGTTGATTTGGGAACCAACACAATATACATAAAAAACCAAAGGTAAAATGTATTTTAATTAATATCCATGACTATCTTATAATTACCTCTCACTTTCCTCAATCTACCTTTCCCCATGAGGTACTCCCCTTCAAATTTTTTAATGGAGTTGGGATCCCAAATGTGATCTACATGGATCATTTTTGCTCGAACTTAGGAAGATGTTGAGTAATGTACACCATGGTATGGTATGCCATATATCCCTCAATCATAGAACCCTCAATATGTTCTCCTTTTCTAACCAAAGACTTCAAAAATTTCAAGTGCCTCTCAACCATCCACATTGACCTTGTGTGTACAGGTCCAGACAATTCAATCTTCTCAACTTGGTCTATGAGGTAGTGTTCTTGTGCATTGAAAACTGTCAAAGGTAGACACTTTTTCATTTCACACATTACACAATGAATTTTTCTCTATCAATAATTTATATCTTCTTTATAGATTTATTTAGATTTCAACCATCTACAAGTGATTCAAAGCACATATATATATTAACGAGATTTAACAAAAATATACAATATATTACATAACAAGTAAAAAAATGGAAAATATAAGATCTATACAATGAATTGAACAAATATCACTACTTACCTCATGTATTTTCCAAGATCATATATAACTTTCTTGACATTGTTTTTGAAGTTATCTGGGAGAGATAGAGGTAGAACATACTGCAACAATTATAAAATGATCTTTTCATTATTTTTCCAAAACTACTAAAGATAATACACTGAAAAGTACATGTAGCATATATATATATATTACCTTAATGAAGGTATTTCAGCCATGTGTTTTCATCCTTGGTGCAAATTCACCTTTCTTTTTTATGATATTGTTTATGTTCGCAGCAAATCCTGTGGGAAATAGATTTTTTCATATGAATTCTTGTATAGCATTGCTTTGTTGCTGTGTTAATAACCAAGGAATGACACTTATACTAATTTGGTCTCCATCAAAATTTAATTGAATAAAAATTTTCATTGCATGATTGGCTCCCTGGATGTCACTACAATTTTTGACAATTTTTTCTTTGTCATGCCTTTCATCGAATATTTTCCATAACGTTTATGTTATATTCTTTTTTATATGCATTGTATTAAACAAATGCACAACTTGTAGCTGATCATGGTAGGAAAAAATACTAAATTTTCTGGGATAACTTTTCAATCCCTATGGAAGTCGGTCATTAATGCCTTGACGACCTTCATCAAGCATATAAGTTAAAAAAATTAACAACGACAATCATTCTTAATTAAAACATGAATAAATAAAACACAATATAAAAATATGAATTTCAAACTTATCATAAATGATAGATAAAAAAATTTGATATGATGTATAACCTTGATGATGAATTCTATTATATTCCAACTTCCATAGGCAAGGTGTCATTCTTTGTGGTTTTGATGTAGTCTCTTCTTTCTTATTGAAAAGATATTTTTTAGTAGTTTGATACTTATGATTTATGTGGAGGAAGTGTCTATACTCATCAAACACCTACCTTCCTAAACTTGTTGAACGTCGAGATTTCATCTTTGGACCACAAACTGGACATGCAAATTTTCCCTTTGTTTGAAGACATGCAAGATCATATATAATTGGATTAAATATGTCAAATTTTATAATTATGTATAATGAATAGATTATTTAAAAAATATGCATGATATCTACGTCATAAAATTAAATATTTTTCAAGTACATTCGAATTTTATATCATACCATAAAATGTGTTAGCTCTAGGGCATCATGAATTGTCCATACAAGCATTGCATCAAATTGAAATTGTCTTTGTCCTATTGGTCTAGAAACGTCATACATAGTGACATCATTCCATAAGTTTAGTAACTCGTCGATAAGAGGCTCGATATATACATTCATATCTTTAACTTGGTACTTACCTAGTTGAATGAACATAAACATTACATAATTATTATAACCATTTTAATACAATATATATAAATTAATGTACATGACTATTAAATAGACAAAGTATAAGTCATTATGCAATAAATAAGACAAATGAGATGCTACTAAGTGAAAGAAAATTGATGTAAACAAATACCTAGAACAATCATTGCCAAAATTATGTTCTCCCTCTTTATTGACATCCATGGAGGAATTTTATTGTTGATAAAAAAAATAGGCCACACTGAATAAATAGATCTCCACTCTCCAAATGGATTGACAATGTTCGCTACCAATGAAAGCCTGAGATTACGAGGTTCTTCTATAAAATGTGGCCATTTTCCCCCATGTCCCTAAATGCAGAACCATTTGCAAGAATTAAAATAATGTCATCTCTACTTCTATTCTGTGCATGGTAATCCATAAATTGTTGATCAAGATGGAATTGGGAAAATACTGAAATCCAATTTATCAGTATCTTGTATGTTTCAGTAAACTGCATTTTTGAAGGCCTTTGGAGCATCTTGGGGCCTATCTTCCTCGAAGATGGCTCACCTTGGTGTGACATCCCAAATCTGGTTTGATATTTATTGAAGACCTTTCCAATGGAGTAAACGGTTCACAATTGGGAGCTAGGACTAGAAAGTTATGCCTTCTCTAAGTGGGCCTAATTTTATATATAGTTTTTTGATATTTTTTGAATTTTTAATAGTTTGTTTGTAATAAACATTATGAGGACTCTTCATTTCATTTCCAAGAGGATCTAGTGACTCTTGGGATCCATCATCTTTGTATAAACTCCAATTTTAAATAGAATGGACCATATTTTTTGGCTTTCAATTCTGTTGTTAATCTTCTAGTTTTTTTAATATTGAGTTGACAATACCGCAGGTATCACACCAGGTATTCTAATCTGATTCATAATTCAGATCAATTGTGCTAAGATTTTGCACCTAAATAATCATTGCATACATGGAATAATGAGAATATAATGAAAACCTTACAAGACACCTTTTTTGTAGTTGACCTATTCTATATCTAGCGATATGACATTCCCCATGTGAATCGTCGTCTGGCAACAACCATCTACTCCAGCATGTCGACCTAGCCGACCATGAATCTATGTTGTCCTCGATTAGGCATAAGGATGCCTCCAATCAAACTAGCTAAATATACAGAAAGACTCTTGTAGTGATCACACATGTAATCCCATGTCAAATATTGACAAGCAATACTATCATCCTGAAAGAATTATCAAGCAGTCACAATGGATGTCGCCGAAGTAGAATCAAAATGGACCTCATGGCCCATCATAGGTACTCTTAGAATCCACCACACATCCTCAGGTGTAACGCTCATCTCTCCAATGGGGAGATGGAAGGTGTTGTGCTCTAGATGCCATATCTCGGCTAGAGCAGTCAATAACCCTCAATTTACCCTAATGTTGGGTAAATCCCCCAATGCAGCTAAACTAACATGATATTGGATATGCATCTATTGCTTGATACTCCATTCCAATATCTTTCATAATGGAAGATTAATCTTGGTATAAGCAAGGTAAAATATTTGATGGTGGTAACAAAAATCACCTATCAATCTACAATAAAAAAATAATTTGTTAATATAAATAATATTAATGGTACATATTTCATCCTTTATTTAATAGTGATGAACTAACGACAAAATAGATGAAAAAATATGACATATATGACATACCTTAACATCTGTGAGATTTATATGTTGGATAAACCATTCATAACCTTTGAGTTCAATAGCAACAATACAACAAAGAGAATAATTGTTTGGGAGCCTTCATAAAGGGGATCGTATGCCTTCTCAAGTACAGGTAAATCATGAACATCAACAAAGTCATCTTGATCATCATGATCAGTTGTGCCACTAAATGTGTCATGGATCAATGTATTTGTACCATCATCTTTAACTATATTTTCTAGCGCATGATCATCTTCTTCCATAGGATCATTAACTTCATCTTCAATATTTACAACTCCTCATTCCTCCGCTTGCAAAACCACAATCTACAAGTCATGATAATCCATATCATGTGCCCTAGGGTGACCCACCTTTATAATGATGATCGACACAAATAAACCATGATCATGATCAAGTGATTTTATATATATATATATAAACATTCACAAATTCAATCAATATAAAGTCATATAATGAAAAACTTACCATTGGACGATAATCATCCCCCCTTCAATGTGACAATGCTCCCTACAATGTTTCCCAACTATTGAAATTAAAATTCTCTCATCTTCAAGCCCTTGCAATCATTGTAAGGACAATAACATTTCCCATCACCCTTTCTTTTCAATCTAGCCCACAATCTAGCAAGTGTCCCTTCATTTTGTTCTACTCTAATATTATCTAGCATGATTTTTCTTTACCAAGATTGAATATTTAGATCTTCAAAAAACTCCAAGAATTAGGAGCCTTCCATCAATCAGGCTCCAAGAATTAGGAACCGTTCTGCAATAAACTGATTTCTAGTTTTGCAACAAATTTATTTACCAACTCCCAGTACAAGGCATAAATCAAAAGACTCACCATCAACATGGAATTCACCAATGTATAAGGATTCTTCATGGATAAACTTCTACTTCTCTCACATAACACTTCCCACACAGACACTCAATAACAGTTGCAAGGTTCAACATACCTAGGGGTCAGGTCACCCACATGCCCTTCTTGGACTCTTGAAAATCTATTCTCAAATCAAGGATCTCCCTATCATAGAACTTTGTTGCAAAATTAGACTAATTTCAAGAAAAGATAATCAGTAAATCTATCTCCAAACCCTCAAATTGGAAGGAAATTTTATAGAAGTTTTGAAAGATTGCATTAATCATAGTTACCATATACCAGTCAGCACAAAAATTAACGTGGCACCAACCAAATACCCATTGACTTTAAGTGTATGTCAAAGTACAGATAGAAATCATAAAGACAAAAATAGGGATGGTTGACTTTGTCGCAATAACGATGAAAATTGAGGAGTGTCGTAATTTTGACAAACGTCAAGCATAATTTTTTTTTTTTTAAATTGAAAATTTCATAGGTACTCGACGATGTGTTCAATTTTTGGATTTTTGTCATATTTTGGGGTCAAATGAGTTAGTAAAGCCCCAAACTAGCAAAGAAATCAACAATTAAATAACAACTAATCAATATTCCATAATGAATTCAAATAACATGAATACAACCATTAAGATCACAATGTTTCGCACAGATTCTAATGATGTTGAACACCACTAGTTTTTTTTAGAATCTATTTGGGAAATAATCAACAAGTACAATGATACAAATAGGTTATTATACCTCACTAGAACACTAAGAGATGATGAATTAGAGTGGTGTGTAAGGAATTATCTACAACACCATGAAATGAAATGAAAAATTCATATTAAATTTTGGGACACCATAAAGTCCCCTTCGAGAGCATTACCAAAATAAAAAAATATAAATCAAGATCCATAATCGATAAAAGAAAATGATAGAAGATTCAAGGAAGTGTGCTAAAATTTGGAAGAACCTTTAAGAAAGAAGTAGATGATAGAATGGTTCATCTTTGGATTGAAGTGAGACATCCAAGTTGGACTAGATGGAAAAGAATTCTAAAAATATGCAGATTTGATTCAACATGCCTATTGGATAAAAAATTAATCATGGAGAAATCATGGGGGCTTCACTTAGTGAACCTGAATCATAGCACGTGCGTTCGTGTAATACTAAAGAATCCCCATATTTTAAAAAAAATATTTCCCCAAGTTCCCTTTTTGTCACCCCCTCCAATACCCCCTACACATGTTTTCCTATATAAACCCCCACCCCCCACACCTAAAAAACCCCTCCCCCCTATTTAGGCAATATATTGCCCCTTTTTTGCCCAGTTTAAACCCCCCAATATGAACGCATGTGATAGTGTATTACCCCTTTAGTGAAGATCCCGCGGGAGAAATCCAAGAAACAACATAAACACGTAATTTATTTGAATTCTAAGAAACAAAATAAGACAATTAGCAATTCAACAAGAAATAAAGTTGAAAGTTGTGTTTTACTTTACGCCAACTTCTTAGCACAAATAAATTTAAGTGTTTCAAACAAAAAATTAATTTTGGTTAAACATATGTTCTAGGTGGATTCAATTTAGTTAGGTTGGAGATGAACAAAAAAAATATTATCAGAACTCTCCATTAAATGCATATATAGCATCACTTTTGGCCAATTTAATAATAAATATATTTTTAAAAAATTGATGTTCTCATAAATCCTACTAATAAATATATTTTAAAAAAAAATTGATGTCATCTTTTTGTAAATTCATAAATGTATTTTTTACAATTTAATCAATTTAAATATATTACATTAATTATCTTCCCAAGAAAGTTTATTTTATGAAATCAAAATGTATGATGCTCTAAAGGAGAGATTTTGTGTTGAATGATATATTTTTTTATTTAGGATAAATAGTTTCTACAAAATTTGATATCATGTCCAAATATTCTTCTTTTTCGTACACCTAACTTTCAAGATTTGTTTGAAAAACGTATTGTTGAAATGGGGAAAAAATAATCCATATACTAAGGTTGTAAAAAAAATTAATAAGATATTGTGACTCTATGAAGCCACACCTGTATATTAGAAAACCAAAAATGAAATTTAATAGGGTTGATAAGTTTGTATCTATTATAATGAGGAGTTGAACCAACAAAAACTCATATAGCTTCATCCTTTAGATATACATCATTAATTTCTACAACTTCCTAGGCAATCTATCCTATTATTCTCTATATACTATTAGTGATAACATATACACATACATAGCCAAAATTATAATATTAAAATGCTAGAATTAATCCTCTGCATCATCCTCTTTCTTGTCATCCACATCCTTGATCAAATCAAAGGCTCATTTCTTGTCCCTAGCCTCAACCCCTTCAATGAACCCTTTCAAAAAAATAATGTTTTTTCTTGTATTGGCCTCTCCTTGCCACTACATTCATGCCAACACCCTAAATCACAAAGAGTTTCAATATGTTATCTTCCTCTCCAAATTTGGGATGCATTTTGTTGTCTGAAATTAATCTTCATCCTAATGTTCCTTTTTGGAGGTAGCCTTCAAATATGAACACGCCCAAACTAGTTCAACCATGAGGGATTTCATTATACAATCTAGCTTCCCCACATCCAAAAGCATTGCTAGCTCAACATGGATATAAAGTCATAATTGATGTGACACCTCCCATTTTAGTTCAAATATTCATCTCTTAACACCATTCTTAGTGTATGAAAATTCAACCCCACTTTGGACTTAAATACTTCCATGAATTGTCTCTCTAAGATGTCACCATAGAAATCAATTTGTTTCTTCCTTGACCGCAAGAAACTATTTCTATCTATGTTGCTCTCAACTTGTTACATAGTGTTTGTTTCCATCTACACACAACCAAATAGGATAGGTGACATCATTATTCAATTTGCCTTCATGCTCACTCTCAATTGCATTTAACTCTTCATGATATTTACCATCTCGTCCAACTAGTAGGTATGTAAAATTAAGCTGGTGAGTAGGGAAGGTGGCGATGGTAAGCATGTCACTCCCTGTTGATGAGACTTCAACCTCTTTCGACATCAAATCAATTCTTATCTTTTTTATTTTATTCACCATATTATTTCCTTACTGATATATATGCATAATTTTGAAAATTCCTTGAATGATTTGATCGCCTCTTGAATTCGCCTAAGTCAATTCCCCAATTTCCAACTTGATTCTACCCTATTCGGATTGCATTAATTATAATTTGTGAGTCTCCCCATGCACTGATTTTATCTCTTTTGAGTTTTCTTCCTTCCCACAAACCCAATAAGGCTACTTGGAGTTTAGCTTTTAAAAAATATACATTTCATTAGTTTAAATCATTTCAAAATTTGGAACATATATGTCAATATATAGCAATTCAAGTTAAAAGGTTAGACATAGTGCTAATCATTTCTCTATGCAAATGCGACACAAGTTTGAAATTTTACCCAAGATATTCTTTTTATTGTCATAGTATTGTTACCAAAATTTTCACTCTAGATAAATTTGGTAGAGCCGTCATATGTTCAAAAAAAAAAAAAGTTATTTTTGTCTCTTAATGGCATGTGGACATAAATGTGGCTCCCATGAGGGTTTGAGACCAGCATGCCAGTGAGAGGTAAGATGCAGATAGACAGAACAAGTTAAGTCATTTGATTATTAAAGGGACATAGTAGTTTGTTATGAAACCTTTTAGTCAAACATATAGTAACAGATATAGCTGAAGGATTACTCAAGAATCATGTATAATTAAATATCAAAGGGACATGTGTTTCACATGAAACCTTTTATTTTATTTACATCAACAACAGTAAATATCTATAGTGACAAGCGAGCATGTTATGCTTAAGTCTCTAAATGTCAGGATTTTCAAGAACTAGTTGCCCGTCGGAAATTCAGGATTTGGATATGATTGGGAATGGAAGTATGGTAAGGGAAATCCCAAAATTCCAAAGGACTACTAGGACCCACACTGCGTTAAGTCATGAGAGGATTGAAAGATGGTGGAAGAAGATGACTCGGTAGATGCTATATGGGTGAATGATGAAAGGAATTTTTACCTTGGTGGACTCCTTTGTTCGGGGAAAGGGCATTTGAAGTGTTAATTTATCAGAAATGGAAGCCTAGTAGTGTAATTCCCAAAACTCCAAATAATGGAACCTCTAGAGAGATAGTTATCAAATGTTGGCTGCCATCTCCTGAGTTTAGCAAGCGGTAAGTAAAGCAAGCTGAGAGTTGGAGACGATGGTTAGTTGCCAGGTCATGACAGTTAGTAGCAGTGAATGAACAATGTGGAGAGCTCGTGATAGTTTATGGTGGTTAGTTAAATGGTTAGTCACAAGGTTGCGGCCATTTGAGGATATGGGCAGTAATGATCGGTGAGTGGTTAAGTATTCTCAGGTCGCGAGTTAGCGATAGGCTGCCACATTTCTAAAAATTTATAAATTAAAGGTTTTGTATTGCTTTGTCACTAGATCGCGAGATGAAAAGGAATATTCTTCTTAGGCTGGAAATTTAGCGAGCAATTTCCACATGGAGGTTTTTAGATACTATGGTAATTAAGGTTAAGTTTCTTAGTTGTCGCTAGCTCTCAGATTCTCAAGGCGATTTGTTTTTCAATTGGAGAGCTAGCAAGTGACTACCACCTATTCAAAATGTTAAAGTTAACAATTGTCTCCAGCTCACAACTATTAATAAAGGTAACATGAAATATTAGAGAGTTGGAAATTAACAGTTTGTGGTTACTAGTTGTGAGGTTGTGAAGGTTTATCACAATCAGCTATGAGGTTAGAGAGTTAGAGACAAGAATTTGTCGCTAGCTCGCGAGGGTTTAAAAACTTGGCATTTTCAGTTGGAGAGTTAGAGATTGAGCTGCTAGCAGTTAGTCGCGAGATCGCAGGGTCAGATGGATCGTCAGTGATAGGGGTCACGAACTAGCAAGTGGTTATTTCCAAGTCACAAAATGCACAGTGCTGAGGTAAATGGTCGAGCCAATGAGGACTTGTTAGGTATCACTTGTAGGAGATGTATTTATGTGAAAAAGAAAGGTGGTGAGATTGAAGATGCAAACATAAAGGAGGTTATTTTTGGTTTGGAAACAAGTGGAGAGAATGTAGGATAAGTTGGAGAATTTTTGGGGTGTCATTATGGTGGAATGGGTCAAAGTTGATCATTTTTTCTTCTTGGAGCCTTTTTGGATCTTTTTAAGGGCCTGGAAAGTAGGCATTTTTTTTTAATCTGACCTAGTTGGTTGGAATGAGTTTTGTACTTAATGAGTTTTGCAACTCATTTTTAGGGAGTTATTTCCTTATTTACTTTTCTGCATTTAATGATTGTTTGAAGTCCTTTTGCAGTTTTGTGCATACATTTTGTAACTTACTTTGGGAATGAAATACAGATTACACCTTGGATGTCATTTGTGACTCAATCTTTTCCATCTTATTCTTGCAGGTTTTGGTGTGTGTTTTCTTATTGATCGAGCTACTTATGGAATGCTTTTCTTTTCCTTGGAGTTTATCACCATGTCTGCAATTAGTATTTTTTATGTAGGTCATTAAGTGTTCCATGAAAGTGTAGGTGGTTCCTCAATAGTGAATTTTCCTTGCTTTTGTAGGCCAGGTGCACTTAGGTCTCTTAGTGAAATATTGATGCAAGGAGCATGCTATAAAAATTTGTGCAAGTTAATTTTGTATCATGGAAAACTAGTGTGTGTCACTCTGTGGTTTCATGTCCTAATGTCAAGAAAGAGGTGCATCACCTTAGTAGTTTCAATTCAAAGTTTAAGTTTATGCAAGCTTTCTACCCCTTTTTCGATCAAGAAAGTAGTTTTAGTAAGCCTTGTAGGTGAAGCATCATATAGGAACTGGCCTAGAACCCAGAGATTCACTCCAATTTTGAGTAACCCACTACTCATGAGTGTTTCCATGTTTCTCCAATAAGTTAAGTTTTGAGAAATAACAAGGTGTATTTTTTAGAGCTAATAAGTATGCATATACATATTATGGTTAATGTATCAAAATTTAGAAGAAAAAATATTAAATTAATAATAATGCGGTGCAAGTTAAGAACATTATGAGGAAATAAAATTATATTATATCAACATTATAGGAAGCATCCTTCCAAACCTAATAAAGAAAATATCATAAGGCTAGTGTAGATATAGCTAGTACATTAGATTTTGATATTACATAGATCACACACCATAATAATGAATGAAATGTATGAAAAATAAATTGGTGGAATGGTAGTTGAATCAAGTACTCTAATTTAAATATTTAGAAGAAAAGATATATTAAAGTAAGAGACAAATGTTGTCAATGATACATCTTTAGATACACATTCTCATGTTCCATGTCATAAGAATAAAACATCTATAAACAAATCTAAAAAATAAGGGCATGCGATGAAAGAAAACAAAAACCGAGTCATCTCTATACAAAAGTAATTCATGATCATGAACCACCTTCAACTCATGTGCAATAATATTACCTTGAGGGATATTTCTATGGGGGCATTGTTTTCTAATGATATATATTTTAATCTCATAGTTATTAAACAATATTTTTTCTTATTGTTCATATTCTCTATTTTTATAATCTATATAGGTTTACTTGATCTTGTCACTTAGAATGTGTGGTCTTACTCCTTTTTGTAAGTTGACATCTTTATCCTTGTTGTTCTTGGGGAAAAAATGGTGAGGTATCTACTCATATTAACACAAATTTGTCAATTACACAAGGATATTTAGGTATAAATTCTTGGACTCAATCTTACATTTGTAATATGCTTACTTTTAATGTTTCAATTTTTATATAATTATCTTCTTTTTATAATATAGGAATTGAGTATAGCACCCCCCAGAAACTGCAATGCACCTAGTAAAATTTTTAGTTCATGATTGGTCACACTAGTGCAATATTTCCTCCAATACCATGTGGGTTGGGGGAGACTGGACCTCGTGGCCTTGTGCTTTATAGAATAAGAATTTATCGTCAATAAAGCCATGCCCCAACCCTTTTATTACTATCTTAACATCACATGTTCATGTTCTATTGTTTAGTCACATTTTTTCTCTTTTTCATCAATTTATTTGTAATTTGTTTATAGTGAACACAAAATTGAAGGGGCATATTATCTATTAATTCTAGTTTAGTTTATGTACAATTTTACAAGCCAAACCCACATATTTTCTTCTGTGTTAAAAAGGTGATATCATTTTCATCATAGTTAACTTTTCCTATGCAATTTTACATTGACATGTATGCTTACATGGTTTTTACTCACATACCAAAGTGGGGGATAAAAATAAAAAAAAGTGCATACCTTAAAATCTCTTCTCTCTAGTTTTACATGCCACTTTAAGTCAATATCTTGGACACAAATATAGTGCATGTTTTGAACATTTTAGTGTGCCCACCTACCTAATATCCAATTCACTACTCAAAATTTTATCATTACATTAGTCATGTAATGCCCCGTAAAGGAAATCTCGGGACTTAGGGTCAAATATACCCTAAACAATTTTTTTGAAACATGTAACTACACCATGAACATAAGTGCATCCATAAACATAAAGCATAAGTAAAGATAGAAACATAAATGGAAGTAAGCCATGATCATCACATGATCGTGCACAAGAGGAAGACTCAAAAATAGTTCCAAGGGTTTCGTGCCAACCTAATACACTAGAAAGAACAATCATTCACATTCTTAGCCACCATGTGAGGGTCCATATCATGTTCATGAACCCCACAAGTTAAGATCATACCATCATCTACGATTTCCAATCAAGGAGACAAGTCTATCCTCACCATAATCTAATACTAGGTTCATTTTAAGCCCAAATCAAAAAATTAATTGAATGACATCAAACCAAATCGGAAAATGAAATGCAAACATATGAAAATGATCCTAAAGATGCAAGGAATCCAACCATAAAGTTCATTTTTAAACAGACGCAAGGGAACAACAAATTGTCGTAAATGCATAGGATCAGTCACAAGATAAATGTATAGGAGAAGGTTTACCTGGGGCAGTGTAGAAATGGATGTGCAGGTATAAAAAAATAAATGCACAAGAATGATGCATGAATGCACAGAAACAAAGTTTAAATGCACAAGAACCTATAGAATGCATAAACTGGAAAAAAAACTATTGTCGGCTCCAACACTCAACCAAAATATGAAGAACTCCACACCAAGGAGAACTAGATACATGAAATCAAAGTCATACACACTCGATACAATCATAATCCTAATAAACTAGATCTATTCTGATGAGCATAAATATGTATAAGTACAAATCTCTAAAAAGGGATGTAAGGGATAGAATGAGCACATCATGCTTGAACTCCATCACTGGAAGTAGTCTGCCACATGTACACCAGTCCCTAGTAGTGACATAAAATACCACCCAACCATGTGGTACCCCCGGGCCCACCCCACCATGCCTGTGGAGATAATCATCTAGCTGTAAACACACAAGAATGGCTAACACACACGCCATTCAAATGCAAAAATTAGAGGACAGTACAAATATCTCAATGCAATCACATAAATACAAATAATAGAATGAAATTAGGTTAAGGTCACTACATAGGACTAGATAGGGTATGGTGTCAAGAATCAAGAACAAAGTATCATCACACGGCTTGTGGAAGCCCGCGTGCTCGCGGTCATTCCTTCTCTCATTATGCCAATTATGCCAGCTCAATATCTACAGATGGTCATGGCTTTGTCATCTCAACATATTTAGATGGTCATGACTATATTGGCTCTACATCACCTAGGCAACAACAATACCAGTGTTAGTTTATCTTTAATTATTTTTACACCATTTTATTTAATCATGTTACCAGTTCTTTATAATAACTCTGTCAAGGGTTACCCTAGGGCCACTTTTTGTCCTAGCCCACCTTGGAGAGCCACTCCATCCCACTACACTACACCTACTAATCTATAATGCAATGCTCAAGAATAAGATAATGCAAGAGATTTCATGTCATGCAATAAAGAGGAGACATGGTACGCTCAATTAGACTCACCAAGAGCTTGGGTCACTCGAACCTCAGCATAGGAGCATAGCTCAAATACATGCCTAGATTCAATCTCAAAATCATGCATTCACACAAAAAATGGTCTCACACCACAATGGAAAACAAGATCAATGCAAGAAATGACTATCAACACAAGCCACGAAAACACAACTAAGGAACACTCAACTGAGCGCACCCAATAGTACAAATATCTCATGATCCTAGATACATGGGCACAACTCATTGTGCTAGGAGCATGGTCACACTATAAGCCCCCAATGAACCACCAAATAATATGAAACAAGATGAATGAGGTTTAAATAATGCAAACAAGGCATAAACATGACAAAACACTTAAGTGGCTTAAAAACCAAGGAAACAACCATGAATTCTCTCAAGAATGAAATTTCATAGAATAATGTTATCATTCCCCAAAATAATCCATTTTTAGAACACAAAAATTCCAACATTCATGAAATCCCAATCGAGACCATATCCAGTTCTATAGCCAAAACTTCCATTAGAGCCATGGAAAAAGCTTGAAAAATCAAAACTTGAAAATAAAAATCTAAAGATAGTTTTTGGCCTCTAATTTCCCAAAATGCAAAAAAATGATAAAAATCATATTTTAATCAATTTGAAAAAAATGAGCAGCATATTTTCTTATAAATCTAATTTTCGAACATACAAGCCCAACCGGGCGATGAAATGCAATGAAATTTTGGGGGAAAACTAATTCTCAACCCACAGAAATAAATCAATTTATTTCAATTCAAAAGATGAAGGGAATTAAAAGATATAGGAATCCCTACCTCACCCAATGGTGGAAACACAAAAACAAGTGGAACAAAATAATTTCTTCATGAAAATGAAAACCTCTCCAGACATGAGGGAGAAATTTTGGGACCAATCCAATGAGCCGCTACCCACAAAATTTCATCAGGTAGAGCTCACCTTACGAGAAAATGTCTAAAAAGCTTCAACAAATATTTTGAAAATTAAAATTACTCTCCAAAAGACTAAGTGTCAAAATGAACTCCATTTCTTCATTATATGCACTTTTTGGTCAAAACACAAAAAGGGATAATTAAAATTACTTAAAGGATATAAAATAAAACAATTAAATTAAATAAAATCCACAATTGGATCAATTCATCTTGATTCCATAAATAGTAATTCACTTTGGTGCACTTGCGGGAAAACAATCCAATAAAATAACAAAACGATTTAAATCGGCATTTAACCCCAACTTGTCGAGACAATGCCATACAATCTAAGATGCACAGATAGTATTGGTATACACAATAATGAAAATGAAGTTGGGATTTACCCACACATACCAAAGGTATACTATATCAATTACAGATACACCACCCATATAGGGGTGATATTGGTTGAATCATGAACAACCGACGAAACTATCTCTTGTGCCACTGTTGGGGATAAGACACGCTCAAACCTATAGCTCAGGTGAAGATGATGTTTGGTGTTTATTCACTAAAATATGCACATATCAAGAGTAGCTACTCATAGTATAAATAGTCAAAGCATAAACATGAATAAGCAAAGTATGCCTAATGGAATAGTGACAATCTAGTGACGCAATCATTCATATGCATTATAATATCACGACACTGGTCATTCCACATTTAATCCTCAATGCACATAATAATTAATATTTTATTTAAATTAAAGCATTTAAATAATCATTATATAGCATTTAAACTATAAAGCAATGAAAAACCTCAATTCATATATCCATTGGCACAAAGGCACAATACCATAGGAAATCAGTGATAATCATCATGATAACATATTAAAATGATCTCGAATACCAAATACACTAGATATCATCATAAAGCATCATGCCACATCACAGAAGCATCATTATGCAAATATGATCAAAATAGTAAGCAACAATATAGTCTAACATCTATGTCAATAATGATACTAGTAAAGCCAAAATAATGTATTTTAACCAAATGCATCACATAGTGCAAATATTTAATCACATCATGTGAATAGTCAAGGATTAAAGACAGAGTCTACCTCAGATCAAAATAAAAAAGAACATGATGCAACCATGGGAGGCACTACAATTCAAACTGTTTGTCCTTTATTTCTAATAAATTATCCACCTTGGACAAATTAAATATTTTGAAATTGAATATTTTTCTTTCCAAGGTTGACTTTCTTGGGATATAACTTTTACCTATTAGTTTAGGGACTATAATTTGAAACTCATGTGTCTAAGGTTATGTATTGAGGAACATCATCTTTATTGATTCTCACATAAACAACGACATGATGAATTTGAATAATATTTGATTGTATAGAATGTCCTCTCCTCTTGTATTACACCATTCTACCATTTTTAACCATCAATAAAATAAAATTCTCTTCATCAAATTAAATTCATTATCAAAGGAACACTTTTGTTCCATCATCGATTGGCTTTCCTTTGTAATGAATGATAATCTTACTGGCATTCATTGTCATCGACACATAGGCTCTAGTATCTCTAACATTTTACTATTACCACAATTTTGAGGGGTGACCAAGGCATAAAGAGGGATTTCACACCTTATTTTATAAGTCACATGGTGATCCTTAGCACCATCAAATAACACCGAATGAACAAACCTTGTAGGTAGAAAAGACGCACTTCTATCTTGGATAAGATCATTAGTTTTCAAGATAGAATCCCAAGTTCTTATATAGGATTTTACTCTTTGAACAATGTCCTTGCAAGTGTGATTTTATACCAAACTCTTATATGCTTAGGATTTAATTGTCTCATATCTCATATCTAGAATCTAACTCAAATTCCATGAAATTTACATCAATGCTACCATTTATCAAAGTTAATTCTAAATATTTGAATTTTTTATCCAAAATTAATTTATCTCAAATATTTTACATGGTTGTGTTTCCTACTATTCAACAACATTTTTTTAATATAGATAAATTTCTCACTCATATATTATTATAATGAGTTGAATAATTCTTAACTTGGAGAAAGCAGATCTAAAGGCCTAAAAAAATCTCACCCGTATATAATTTTAATGAGTTGAATAGTCCATTTTGAAAATTTGAAATAATTTAGGCAAATGACACTCATAAATATGTTTTCTCATATTTATAGGTTTTACAAAAAAAGTTAAAAATACATTTAAAACATAAAAAAAAGTTTTTAAATGATAAGTTGAAAAATTAATTAAATACAAAATAAAAATCCTTTGTAGACTTTTTTAAATGTATAAATTATATCTGTTGGAAATACAATATTGGGAAAGCAAGATACTGAGAGGGGGGGTGAATAAGATCTTGAACTTTAATCACTTTAAAACAAACTGATCCACAATCTTATAAATATGTAATCAATCTAACATCTAGTAGCATCAATGACAATAAATGAATAACACAATACACAGAATTTGGTAACCCAGAAACCCAAATAGGTAAAATTGGGGTGGGGATGACACCCACAAATTCTTCACTACTGCAGCAATAAAGTGTGCCTGTTAGGGCTACAAGAGTTTGATTACAATACACAATCTACTTGGTTAAAGGTCTACCCGGTTAAGAGCTTTAGATCATTACAATCTACCTTGTGAAAGGATTTCAATTTACAGTAAAGTAAGCACTCTGTTAAGAGATCTAGAAAGGTCTTCTAGAACCACTATGTTAAGATATTTCACTTGATACACTTGTTATAATGTCTCAAGATATGATCCTTCGATATGCACTCTGATGCTGATAACGGATCTCCTCTTTACGATACCTTTTCTGATCTTCTAATCTGATATATCCTTACTCTACTCCTCACTGCTCTTCTACTCTATTAGATCTATGCTTCTTATCAAAACAACCCTTCACACATCTCATGTATGTATGTATGCACCTTCTCTCTGTATTCTCCGATTGCTCACTTATAATTAAGGTAAGAAGCAATCTTATTATACTCTTCAAATCTGGCGAATAGATCTAGATCAACAATCAAAAATAAAACTTATGCCTCCTAGGCATTCCAATTTTTTGATTGGCTTCATGCTATGCATAGGATAAAACAATTAAATGCGTAATTAACTCCATAGAGAATATTAAATGCTTCACATATGTCAGCCCAAAACACTCATAAGTCAGCCCAAACATATTACCTTAAAGTTTGTGTCATATATGACATGTATGCAAAACTATCTTGCTCGACACTTAAGTCTTTGGCACTCGGCACTAAATTTCTGGATAGATCAACATTGATGATCTATTTTTCTTGGCAACGATTTGCCGGGTAGCTCAGCCTATATTATTTTAGCTCGGCCGTAGTGGTAGCCGGCCAAAACTGCCTAAGTAAATTACTAAGTGTGGACACTAAATGATCAACAAAAACTTAGAGATTAACAATCTCCCCCTTTTATATTTAGTGGAAAAAACACTTATCATCTCTTTTACATCCAAAAAAATACCTAAGTACATATAGTACTCCCCCTTTGATTATGATTCATACTATACATGCCTTTAGCAAAAAAAATATTATACCTTCGGCTCATCTGTTCCTTCCTTTCTTGATTCCCCCTTGTTTTTGTCATTGATTGTTGGTGGGGTTAGGTTATACTTATCCAAAAACTGTTTATGAAGTTGTAGGATCAATGCAAATGAAGTGTCCCAACTATCTTTAACAAACTTCATAACTTCCAACTTCACTTCTAGTTCAACTGCTAGACTTACCAAACTTTTTGCAGTAGAGAGATGGCAGTCTCTCTTTATTAGTTCTCTGGCAGCTGTGAGTTCTTTCTGCATAACCTCCAGATGAGGTATCAGATTAGCCTGAATCGTAATCAATTTTTCCCTGATTTGGCCATCTTCAGCCATAAGCTCAGCTAACCTCCTCTGTGTATGAGTCAACTTATTGAAATGAATGGAGCTAGAGCTAGCCTCCATGCTTAGTGAACTTGCAGTTGACTTCATATCCAGTTGCAATTTCTCAATTAACTGCTGATTTTCTTTGGTGAAGAAAGATTCATCACATAGTCTTTTGTACAAAGAAAATACATTGTTTGAAACTCCTTCTAGAATTTGAATAAGAGAGGAAAGTTCAACCTGTTGTGTAGCTATCTTTTCAGATACCTTCTCCAATACTTTGTTCTCGAACTTTCTCTCATACCATTGCATTAGTTTTTCATTTGCCTCTATATTATCATCAATCACCTTTTGTACAATGTGAACTAATTATTCTAGTATAGGTTCTTAGTCATTTACATCATTCATATCAAAGGCATTTACAAAAATATCTTTAATGTCATGCAGAACTTGCTTCTGCTTCTGTTCTCTCTTCATTTCTTCATGTATCTTGCTTCTTCCTCTTCAAAAGTTCTTGAAGGGTCTAAATTTTCTCGTATGACAAGTTCTCAGGATCCCATTTAGGAATCACAATTACTTCATCTAATGTGACATTTAGTCCTGGTGACTTCTTCTTATGCAACTTCCTCCTTTTGGGCTCAGGTGAGCTGTCAACCGGGTCAATTTCAATAATTTCCTTTCCTTTGTCAGTAAGCAATTCACTTGCTAACTTCATCTTAATCAATATTTCCTGCTGGGTAGGTACATTCCCCATTTTGGGTCCATTGGGGGTAGATGAAGCAGAGTGTGGTAGGTTTACCAACACTAGTATAGCCTCTTGCTCTTTGGGCTTGTCTCCAGTTGCTTCCATTTTGTCTCCACTGTTTAATAATGTTTGAGCAAACTCTAGAATAGGTGGATTTTCAGTATTTACCTCTTGATCTTCTGGTTTCTCTTTCTCGGCTCCTTCTTCTTCATTTATCTCTTCATCGACTTTAGTAGCCTTAATAGGTGATTCAATAGTTGTGTCTATCAGCTCATCCTAATCCTCGGCATCCACATAGATAACATTGTCCAGTGTGTGTTGATGGGACTATCCATGGTCAAGTCGGTAATTTTCTCATCACCTATTGCCTTTTGTGTTTCAGTTTTTGTTGTTGTTTGATCAGTGGTGATTTGTGCAGAAGTTCCTTCATATGTTTTCTTCTCTTTTGGAACTGCCAACCCAAAAATCTCTTTCCAAATTTGAGTACTTTGATGTACTACTCCTTCAATGTCATTCTTCAAAATAGCATAAGCTCTATATTTGGGTACAAAATTTTTCTTATATTGATCAACAAATTTTGCTTTTTGTTTCTTTGTCAACTGTGGGATGACTCTATCCAAAGTTGCTTCCCTAATTTGCCTTTCACTCATCAATGCAAATTCCCATTTACTAGATAAGAAATCACAAAGTTCTGTAGGGACATTGTTTCCTATCTCTATAGGTGTCAATTTTAATGTACTCATCATGTCTAATAGAGCTTCTTGTAACTTGACCTTATTCTCTATACTTTGCTTTTCATACTTGATAAATTTAAATCCAGATAACCCAGTTGAACTTCTAATGTTCTTGCATACCTCATCAATGTCTATAGGATGTTCGAATGATGTTGTAGGTATGTTGCTCGGCACATCAATGTTTGTTTCCTCTTCTTCTTCATCACTCAAGATTAGTCTCCTTTTCCTTGGTTTCTTGGCAAAACTGCTCGGCACTGCCTTGGTCTTGACTTGTTTCTTCTTCCCTAAGCTGCTCTCGGCAGTATTCTTCCTTGTGTAAACTGATGTTCTCACCACAGGAGGTGAAATAGCTGATGGCCTGGTCCTTGGTCTGTTTATAGCAGGAACGGTAGCCTGAGGTTTAACTTTGCTTTCTTTGGTTGCCTTGGAAACCATTGGTTGTTTCCCTTTCCCTTTAACAACTACATCCTCTTTAGACTCAACTTCTTCTTCTTCTTCACTAGGTATGCCTTCTCCTTGTCCAATAGATAATTCTACAGGAGCATCCTCTGCTTCCTCATCACTTGCAATGCCAACCATCTTCTTCAAATTCTTGACAATCTTTTTCCTCTTTCTTTCCATGGTGCCGGTCTTAAGGTTCATATAAATTTTGGCCTTGGCTTCTTCATAATTACCAAAAAGTTTAGCAGAACTGTCAATTTCCTTTGCTAGTAGTGTTGTGATTGTTGTAGATGTTTCATCTATGTTTACTTCATAAGGTAATAGCCTTAACCATGATACCCTAGGTACTACAGCCTGAACATAAGTGTAATCTGTGTCAACTAGAAAACACACATCCTTGTAATGTTGTTCTACTAGTGAACTAGGAATTCTGCTTCTCAGTCTCATACTTTTCTTGAACTCCACAAAGAATGTTCCCATCACATTATCAAAATTATCACCTAACTGTTGAATCAGTACATTTATCTTCTAGGTGATAGGTCTATTTGTTTTCCATACTATGTTTCTATAGGTAGGAAAAGTCTTTTGAACATAGAAAAATATGCATACAAGCAAGGATCTAAAAGTACACATAGAATTCTTTGATTTCCTGATTGATGCAAGGTTCTTGGCAAGTTGTGTTAGCTGTAGCTCCGCCATGTCATATGTGTGATCCTTCTTGATGATCTTCCATGCTTGGTCTACCGCTATGAAAGACACGCTATCTAGTCGGCTTGACTAATAGAACTTGTGAGCTATAACCCTCACAGCAAAATCAAGTTCTAGGTCTTCAATGGTGGAAATAGTCATTCCTCTCTTCTTCCATATGGCTTTAGTGACCTTCTCTATATCTTCTTTACTCTGGCATTTCATGGTCCTTTTCCCATTGATTGTAGGGTAACCAGTTACACGTCGTATGATATCCTTGGTAATCTTTACTGGTCCATTCTCCAACCAAATGCTCATATCATGTACCCTGCTAAAAATAATTTTGATCCATTCTTCCCTGAAGTTCCTCAAAAACTCCAGGGCTCGAGTTAACCCTCACTCAGCTAAATGATTGTGTTCAGGTTTTAGGGCTCCATCTATACATAGTTTCTCATAGGATTCCCTCAGCTCGTGGTCTCCAACTTCACTTATTTTACACATGTAACATGCCCTAATTTCATGAATCATGAGTACCTTCAAAGGGATCGAAGATAGGGCTCCAGTGAGATCACCTTTGATCATGCTCTCAGGAATGGCTCAAAAGTTGGGAGGCACACAGGTGTCACTCCTCACCAATTGAACTTCTAACAATTCCTTCTCCATTCCCTTAACTGGTGTAGATGAACTAGTGGCCATGATTTCACCATAAAGGGTTTCAAAGATGAAACAGAGTACCTCGACAACTGTCAAAGTTCACACTTTTGCTGAATAGCCGACGACACGCTATAGAATTCTTTGAAAATCTCTGCTGAAATCAAGTTTGCCAATGCTTCAACACTTCAATAAATCTCAAATCGCAAGGTGAAATGAATCGTGAATGTTTCATCCCTTTATAGGCTTCAAGGTAGGTTTGCAATAAATGTTTTTGTCCATTGGAGTTAGTGCAAAATAGTTATCTCGGTCGACTTTGACAATCTCTTGGTCACAACCCAAACTAGCTTGGCACATATGTCGACGATCTTGGTCTTTAGTAAAATACTAATTCTCGGCACCTCTAGTGCTTAAGTGACTTTTCTCGGTACTTTAACTTCAAAACATGTCCTAATGCATATTATCATATGCAGATATGGACTTTGGCATAGTATATGTTAGGAACTTATGTAAGATATGAAATTTAAATACAGTTCCTTACGTACCTTTTCTGCTTAGTTTGAGATTGTGTGATCACCTGATCCATTGGATTGGGTGACCTCAACTTCAGTAGATTCACTGCTGCTCGACTCTTTTTTCCTTACCCATTTTTGGTTCATCTGTTCTCTAATTTCCTCAACAGTGGGAGCAGGTACTCTTGTCTTGCACTCTCTCTTAGTATGACCAATTTTCAAACAACTAAAACAAACTAGGCTTCCATTCATCCAACTCTTAGATCTTCCTCTGAAATGTGTCTTTATGCAGTCTTCAGGTGCATGTCCATATTCTTCACAGTAATGACAACTTTGCCTTGTGTTATAATCCCAATTGTAAGTGTTGCCTTTTCTTGGTACTTTTTCTTGTGTCTTTGATGTCCATTATTGTTTACCATTAGATCTGCAATCTTGTGCCTTATGTCCAAATTTTTGACAATTGTAACAATATCCATTGATTCTTGATGTGGGAGGTGCATCATTAGCCTTAGCCCAACATTCATGTGCTTTATGTCCAAATTTCTTACAGTTAAAGAAATAACCATTGAACTTAGGTTTAGGATTGGACTTACCATTCTTGCTTCGGCAAATGTTTGCAATGTGTCCTAGTTTTCCACAGTGGTGGCATATAGGTTTGTTTTTCTTTGTCTTTGCGTACCTCTTTTCACCAGCCTTTGATGATTCTCCTTTCTCAGTAGATTTATTTGGTTCAGTGTGACCTAATCTAGAAGAATCTTTTGGTATTCTTGTTGCTTCCATCATATTCTCAAAATGATTCAAAGCTTCATTAGGTTTATTCAAGCTTTCATTCAGTTCTTTCTCAGATCTCAAATCATCTTTCAATTGATTGTTTTTAGATCTCAGATTCACAATTTCCATGTCTTTCCTACTGATCTCCTGATTTGCAAGTAGCAGCTGATTTTCCATGCCAACCTGATTATTGTCATCATTTGCACATCATGTGTCCTTCATCAAGTCTAGAAGTCATCACTCTTTTATCTTCTTCTGCCATAGCTTTGTCATCTTCAGCTTTCTTCTTTTGTTCCACTACTTCACATAGTCTTACTGTCTGCATTTCTTGCTCTCTTTTTAGGTTCCTGACTTCTTCACACAATACATTTTTCTTTTCTAGTAGATCTACAATTGTTGCATCGCTCTCAGTAGAATCTCCATTCTGAAATATATTTGTAATGTCTTCTTCCTGATAATGAGTATCATTCATTTGTTTGGCCAAATCTTTCCTAGATGTCAATGACTTCCTCAACTCTTGTCTAGCTGTCTCAAGTTGATGTAATGCTAGTTGAATTTTAATCTTTTGATTCTCAATGACTTTACCCAATCTGTAAATCTCCATCTCCAGATCTGTATTTTCAAGCTGATCAAAACCTTTTGTAGGAGAACGAAGCTCTGATACCAATTGTTGGAAATACAATATTGGGAAAGCAAGATACTGAGAGGGGGGAGAAATAGATCTTGAACTTTAATCACTTTAAAACAAACAGATCCACAATATTATAAATATGTAATCAATCTAACATCTAGTAGCATCCATGATAGTAAATGAATAACATAATACACAGAATTTGGTATCCGAGAAACCCAAATAGGTAAAACTGGGGTGGAGATGACACCCACAAATTCTTCACTACTGCAACAATAAAGTGTGCCTATTAGGTCTACAAGAGTTTGATTACAATATGCAATCTACCTGGTTAAAGGTCTACCCGGTTAAGAGCTTTAGATCATTACAATCTACCTTGTGAAAGGATTTCAACTTACAGTAAAGTAAGCACTCTGTTAAGAGATTTAGAAAGGTCTGCTAGAACCACTCTATTAAGAGATTTCACCTGATACACATGTTAGAATGTCTCAAGATATGATCCTTCAATATGTGCTCTGATGTTGATAACGGATCTCCTCTTTATGATACCTTTTCTGATCTTCTAATATGATATATCCTTACTCTGCTGCTCACTTCTCTTCTACTTTGTTAGATATATGCTTCTTATCAAAACAACCCTTCACAAATCTCATGTATGTATGTATGCACCTTCTCTCTATGTTCTCCAATCACTCACTTATAATTAGGGTAAGAAGCAATCTTATTATACTCTTTTAATCTAGCAAATAGATCTAGATCAATGATCAAAAATAAAACTTATGCCTCCTAGGCATTCCAATTTTCTGATTGGCTTCATGCTACGCATAGGATAAAACAATTAAATTCGTAATTAACTTTGTAGAAAATATTAAATGCTTCACATATGTCAGCCCAAAACACCCATAAGTCGGCCCAAACATATTACCTTAAAGTTTGCGTCATATCTGACATGTATGCAAAACTGTCTAGCTCGGCACTTAAGTCTCAGGCACTTGGCACTGAATTTCCAGATAGCTCGGCATCGATGATCTGTTCTGCTTGAAAAAAACTTGCCGAGTAGCTCGGCCTATACTTTTTTAGCTCGGCCGCAGTGGTAGCCAACCAAAAGTGCCTGAGTAAATGATTAAGTGTGGACACTAAATGATCAACAAAAACTTAGAGATTAACAATATCTAGAGTAATAAAAAGTTTAAAATAATATAAATTATTCAAGTACTATAAATTATGGAGGAAGCACTTGGAAGGAAGTTGAATAAGATACAGACTCAAGGAAAGCTTAAAGGGGTAGAAATCACATCTTCTGTTAAACTTGTCACCCACCAACAATGTGCAGATGATACAATGATGTTTGGGAAAGCTACCATCAAAGAAGCTAGGCAGTTGAAAAGGTTACTCTTAGACTATGCATAGGCCTCACAAAGAAAAATCACAGATCTTCTTTTTCTTTGTTAAAAAAGGAATACATCAACAAAGTCTAATTGTCTTAGGATTCAAGGAAGGTAAGCTCCCATGTTCATACTTAGGAATCCCAATTGATAAATCCTTGAGATGTACAGAAGATTGGAAACCAGTAGGAGAGAAAATAGATAGGAAGATGACATCATGGAAATCCAAGTGGCTCTCATGGGCAGGAATAATAACTATGACAGAAGCAGTCCTAGCAGCGATACCAGTTTATCTGATGTCCTGCATATCACTACCAGTAGGTAGTTACATGGATATAGTGGTGAAATTGATGAAATTCTTTTGGAAAGGCACGGGTCCACCAAAATAAATTTGCCCTGGTGGCGTGGGACAAAATATGAAATCCAGTAGATAAAGGGGGGATGGGAATCAAAAATCAGCTTCACTAGAATCAGGCTTTAGGATTCAAATTATTTTAGAAAATTCACCAAGAAAGTCACCTTAAATGGGTGAGGATTTTAAGAGGCAAGTATCTTTCAAACCCTAGTGAGGAGGCACTAAGAGTTAGTGAATTTACAAGAGGGTCAACAATTTGGAACTTCATTTCCAAATCAAGAAACATAATACTAGAACATATAACATGGAAAATAAATGATGGCAGCAAAGCCTTATTTTGGAATTATTCATGGGGCGGCTACCCATTCATTAGCTCTTTGATGAATAAGAAAGAGCTAATGAAATATGCTTGGAAAATTGGGGAATTTATGTTAAATATTATATCTCATTCTCATAGTCTAATCCAGAGGGTAAATGACACTGGAAATAGTTTGAGGACTTAGATCTACCACAAGGAGACATAGAAGATTTGAAACTAATGTTAAGAGACAGATTCTTCGTACTAAAGTAGGGAAGAGATGAAATTATCTGGAATGGGTCAAAATCAGGCGAGTATAATGTGAACAAAGGATACAAATTGGCATCAAAACAACACAATTAGGAAAAGACACAATTTCCAACATAATTATATTAGAACAAAGTTTGTCTTCCCAAGGCGGACATCTTCTCATGGACGACTATTCAAGGTAGAATTCTAACAGCAAATTGGTTCAAAAAGTTTAGATACTAAGGCACATCCATTTTTCCCCTATGCAAAAATAATGAGGAATATGTCAATCATCTCCTACTCACTCGTCCTTTCTCACTGGCATGTTGGTAATGGTTGTGTGTAAAACTAGGATGGAACTCTGCATTACCAAATGATATCTTATCGTTGTTTAAGTCTCAAGGAAAATCTTGAACATGGACAGCCTTTGTGGAAACTTATGGATCATATCCCCTTAAATTTTGATTTGGGAGGTATGGAAAGAAAGAAACAGGAGAGTTCTTACAAGAAAAACTAATGGCAAAGATTCATTGATAAACAAAATTTAGGCAGCAATAGTAGAAATAATGAACTCGTGAATCTTAGCCCAAAGATCCTCCACAAAATTTTACACCAGCTGGGATGACTTAATGCTGAAAATTTGGTTTGGTCTCAAGGCCCCCCAACTCGTAGGAAAAGGAGGACAAGAAAGTATTAGGAACAAGACAGGGTGTAAATGGACTCCACCAGCAATCGATTGACATAAATTAAACTTTGATGGGGCATCCAGAGGTAATCCTAGCCCCTCCGGACCAGGGTGTGTTATACACTCCAATCAAGGAGAGCTCTTAGAAATATTGGCCCTTCCCTTAGAAGAAGATACAAACAACATGGTTGAATTTAAAGAATTATTAGCAAGAATATATAAGTGCTTGGAACTTAAGTTGACAAGAATTAAAATAGAAGGAGATTCAATGCTAGTGGTGAATGCAGTTAGAACTAAAGCAACCCCAAATTGGAGATTACATGCAATGCTTTAAGTGATGCTTGTATGCACCCTAAAATGGTCGCCTAGACTATGGGCCCCATTTATCAATTTATCAAATTCCTGAATCAATGCTTTGCGACATTTTCAATTCAAATCAATTTCCTTGATCAAATCGTAATTAATTCAACAATTTCAGTATTTATTAAGGTTTGATCATTTCATCAATTATCTTATTTAATTAAAAGAAAACAATTCCTTTTTATTAAATAAAATAATCTTATTTAATTAAATAATCTTATCTTATTTAATTAAAATCTCTCTTAATTAAATAATATTATCTCATTTAATTAAAATATCCCTTTTAATTAAATTAAATAATCTTATTTAATTAAAAGAAAATCCCTCTTTTAATTAAATAAAACCCCCACTTAAATCCCTCTTTGTTGAAAAAGGAAATAAAAATAAATAAAGTTTTTTTTTCTACACATCTTCCTAAGTGGTGGGCTTTTTGCCTCTTAATCATAGCCTTTGATTTTTTCCTCTTAATCTCAACCATTCATTTCTCTTTAAAAGGAGCCCTCTCCTTCTCATTCTAAGATATATAATTTTTATGTATTGTTATGCTGCAGGTTTGGAGAGCAATTTTAGAAGAGGATTTGAGCACTCAAGCTTGGATATTGCAACTTCTCTCTTCTTGTCTTCTTCTTCTTGCATCCATGGCTATTCATGTAGATTAGATTCATATTTACTTTCATAGATTAAATTTGCATATTTTCTTTCATTGATTAATCATGCATTGTTATCATTTAGATTAATTTCCTTTCATGCATTGTTATCACATAGAATAGTTGTTATTTTCATGCATTGAATCTCTCATTTTATGGTGTACTTGCATGGGCACAACTAGGTCAATCTGAGGGCCTCCATCACAAACCTTTGCACTCCATGACTAGGGAGCTATGAGTCGATATTTGAGGCCTCATTCTTGAGCAACCTTAAATGGAATGACCCATAGAAGTGTG
>MU223733.1:442301-472171 GCA_018584345.1 Thuja plicata | reverse complement strand
ATCCCTCTTTGTTGAAAAAGGAAATAAATTAAATAAAAATAAATAAAGTTCCTTTTTCTACACATCTTCCTAAGTGGTGGGCTTTTTGCCTCTTAATCATAGCCTTTGATTTTTGTCTCTTAATCTCAACCATTCATTTCTCTTTAGAATGAGCCCTCTCCTTCTCATTCTAAGATATAGAATTTTTATGTATTGTTATGCTGCAGGTTTGGAGAGAAATTTTAGAGGAGGATTTGAGCACTCAAGCTTGGATATTGCAACTTCTCTCTTCTTGTCTTCTTCTTCTTGCATCCATGGCTATTCATGTAGATTAGATTCATATTTACTTTCATAGATTAAATTTGCATATTTCCTTTCATAGATTAATCATGTATTGTTATCATTTAGATTAATTTCCTTTCATGCATTGTTATCATATAGAATAGTTGTTATTTTCATGCATTGAATCTCTCATTTCATGGTGTACTTGCATGGGCACAACTAGGTCAATCTGGGGGCCTCCATCACAAACCTTTGCACTCCATGACTAGGGAGCTATGAGTTAATATTTGAGGCATCATTCTTGAGCAACCTTGAATGGAATGACCCATAGAAGTGTGACACATTTTCATCACACAGTGCTATCCTTATTAAGAAGATTTGATCAGCTGAGGATTAACTACGTATATAGAGAAGGTAATCACGTAGCCAATGAACTGACCAAACAGGGAGCAGAAGGTGTCCATATCAAGAAAATTTTGACATGGTGTTAAAAGGTGACGATTCCATCTCCAAAAAAAAGATAAAAATTTGATGAAATTCAAGTTCAAAAATCAACGAGTAGTAATTGTCACATCAACAAGCATTAATAAGAACGAATGGAGGCATTTTGGCATGATTACAAAGCCAACCCATAATGAGAGTCGAGAAATGATATCCACAATGTGTAGAGTAAGATATCATAAGAGATAAGGAAAAGAATACATGTAGGAAGGATGTGGGACAATCCCGAGGGAAATCCATTCCCAAAGGTAGCGCTAAACTTAAATACACTAAAGCTAACAATATGGATAAACAAGCTAAGTTTAGTAAAATAAGTTAGTGGATGGAGGAAATTTGGTAACCAAGAAACTTGCCAAATTTGAGTTGACAACTGACAGAGATAGCAATAAATCACATCTAAATCAAAGGTTACAAGAGTAGATGGGACGCCTCCTTGGAAGAGGAGAAGTGTAGAGCCTTTACCTTTCTCAAACTCTTAACAAAAACCTTGTAGTGAGCAAATTTTCAGCTTAGAGGAGGATGTAGATACAGAGGAGGAACAAGTAGAAAATCAAAGGCCTTTTGCAAAGTCGGGGGAAGAAGATGAGGAAACCTCGAGCTCCAGCTGAGGAGAGACAAATAACATCTACATACTTCATGTCTTTCATAGGCTTGGTCTTAGTAGATCAAGTTAAAGCTCTTCAAATTCTTCATAGATTTTCTGCAGATTGAATAGGAGTGGATTGATATGCCATATTGATCATATTTAGATATTAGATCTAGTTTTAGTTGGTCTAGCTCTTATTTGCGTTTTCAAGAACCTTCTGGTATTTGTTTTTATTTATTTTTTATATCAAAACTTTAGCTTCGGCCCCTTATTCAACAAAAAGAAAAAGAAAAGTGTTGAGATAATAAAAAATTATACTTAATATACAAATAATATTTAATTTGAAAAATTTTATGAATGCTTTAAAAATATAGATTTTTGTAAAAAAATCAATATTTTAAATACATTTAAATTGAATTTTTGATTTTTGTTTTTTATTAAAAACAACAGTAAAACTAGGGTGTTGACCCTCACAAGACCACAACAAGAGGGTTGTTCAACTGGACAAGTCAATTGTGCTTATTTTTGTTTTAGGCTTTTTGTTTATTTGTGTTTATTTTTGTTATTCATTTTTTTATCAACTGACAAACTTAAAAAGCCTAAAACAAAAATAAACACAATTGACAGTTGATAAAAAAATGAATAATAAAGAATACTCTTCAACAACCGACCAACAATGCAAAATTGCCAACAAGGCCAGCAGGCCTAGACTGGGGTCCTGCGCCTGGCAGAGCCCATTAGTTTGAGCCAATAGTCACACAAAAAATCCAGTAGTTCTTGGTTGTCCTCCATTTCATTATTGCGCAAGTCTTCATGAAGAAGACTTACAGTACTAGTCGCTGCATGCATAACCCAATCGCTAAACTTTGTGATATTTATTACCTCCCAATCCACTTCTAGGAAGATATTCATCAAATATTCCACATTTCCCTTGAGTACCCACATTTCAGTATGTCTTCCTTAGGTGCTCTACTGATGTAGGAGCTTCAGAGGGTCATAACTTTTGACTCGGATGTGGGTTTTGGCTGAAATTTTACAAGCAGATTCGTGAGCTAGAGTTAATGACAATTCCAACTTAGCTCGCTCTATTGGTGGCCGTTTCAACCATTTTTCGAGAGCCTAAAATTTCATCTTGACCTCCAAAATTGGCTTTTTCTTTTTCTTTCCAGTTTTTTGAGGTTTGTTTTTGTAATAAATCCGAAATCATGTTTCTGATTTCGTGGATTAGTTGGCAATTCGACTTGCCTTAGTTGGGAGCTTTTCTTGGGAAAAATCAGGATTCATAGGATGAGTTTTAAAAATTACCAAAAATGGAAAAATCTGTTTTTCCCGAAAACCTGCCAAATATGGTAATTTTCGGAATTGTATTAAGTAGGAGTTTTATTTCATTGTAGAGGGAGAGTAAGTTGGAGAAGTTAATGAAGAATTAGAATTATGTAACATTGTGTTGTGTATCTTCTGAATAATTTCTATTAATGGTATTTGGGCTACATCATCTACCTTATCTTTGAGAATCCAAACTTCCTCCTTCAGCTTCAGGCAACCTAGACTCCCATTGAAAGTCGAAGTCACATCATCGCCCTCTTTTTCTTTATACATCTAATTCTCATAGCTATATAGTATGTAGGAAGCTGGGTCTTCTAAATCCATAGAATGAATATCTTTCTCTAGAATGTCGACCCATTTGACTCACTCTAGTTGTGCATTGACAACCCGAACAAGGGTCGGAGTCGTCGTTGTTTCCCCTTAGATTTGCATCTCTCATATGGGGTTGCGTTAGTACTTTTTCCTTCTCTCCTTCCTCTCGCTGGCTAAATCCATCTTCATCCCACTCATACACTTCCTATGAAGTGGCTCAAATTGCTCGATTAAAACCCCCTTACCCTTATTCGTCGATGTGAGGTTTTCACCATGGAGAACAAGAGATTTGTCGACATGTCCCTGGGACCTAGAAACCCTGTCGCAATCTTACATAGTGTACATCTACAAAACGTCAAAAGGCCTTCTATTGCTAGTTGCAGCGCTATTGCTATTCCTCTGCCAATAAACAAGCTAGCTAGAAGCTCTCCATAATTCAACCGTTGGCTTGCCACTTTCAAATATTAATTTGAATCTTTCTTTTTGTTTAAGTCTAACTCTATACATAAATAATGAATAATACTAACTATACATAGAAAATGTTACAATACACTAAGAATATAATAACAAATAGACTCTCATACATTATAATTCCATAAAATATAAATAACATATAAACTAAATCACCCAATATCATATACTTTAATTAAAAAAAAAGAACGTTTCCCTTCTCTTCATATAAAATATTAAGCGAGGACTACTAAATTTCTTTAGCATTTGCATTGAAGCTTCCTTTGACGTTTATATCGATACCTTTAGTTTCTTGTCGCGAAATTTTTTTTAATAGAAAAATGCGAGTTACAAAGATTAAATTAATTACAAAGATGAAATTGCGAATTACAAAGATTAAATTAATTACAAAGATTAAATTGCGAATTACAAAGATGCTACTCTTCTTTTTCAGTTCTTGTCACGAGATTTGATAGTTTTGTCCGCATTCCATTTTGGCTAAGATAAAAAGTTTCATTCCATTCGTGTGTGGCGAAAAGGAAGATTCAATGATGTAGATTTTTAAGATTGCTTCCAATACTATATATACTCATTGCACTTTGTTCCATCAAATGTTACATCACATTAGTATAATATAGTTTCATCTATTTAATGTTACATCACATTAATATAATATAGTTTTATGTTTTTAATGTTACAACATACTAATATAATATAGTTTTTATGTATTTATCAAAGAGTGATGAAATTGTCTCAAGTAATATAAGATTGGACCCAAAGCTATTTGGTGTAGTGACTTTAAGGGTCATGATATAAATATATTTGGTAACTGTCTTAGTGTAATTTTTTATTGCATTTCTTCAATTAAAAAATATATTTGGTGTAGTAGTTTAAGGATGGTAGGGTGTCAAGGATTGAAAATTGTATATATTTGATGTGATGATTTTGGAATATAAAAATAAATATTAATTTTGTAAGTTGTTTTTAATATGATATAAAAAATTATGATAGTGATTTATATAATGTTATAATATAAATGAGTGTAATTGACTTTTACTATAAAGTTTGAATAAAAGGGGATAAATAGTTCTAGTGAATCATTATAACGAATATTCGAAAAAAAAATTACATATACTATTTTTTGAAAATGAATAATGATCAAGAAAATATTATAAGTGCTTACATATACTATTTTTTGAAAATGAATAGTGATCTAGAAAACATTATAAAAGTTATCATTGTCATGGTGTTAATTCATATTCATTCATTCAACTTTTTGAAAAACATGAAATAGTCACATTAAAAATAATTGTCCCCATCATCATAATTAATATTGAAAAAATGTGCATTCATATTAATATTTTCAAAGATGAATTAAAGATGTAGATCGTCGTAATAAGTATTTAGAAATCTTCATTTATTATTCAATATAAAAAATCATTTTTTATAATACAACAAAATGAAAAAAGTCTAATAATTTTACAAAATTATTTCGTTTTATAAGAAACTATTTTTCTTAATACGACAAAACACTTTAAATTAATTATCTCTACACTTTCAAATCTAAAATATAAAAAAGATTATTTTATAACAAAATTATTATTCAATCACCAAAATTATCATACTTTATAAAAATCATTTCCTTAATACAACAAACCACTTTCAATTATCATATTCTTTACAAATACTAATTCAAATAAAATAAAAAATTGCAACAAATTTGGATACCCATTTGAATGGAGGACTGAGATATCAACTTAATATAATCCCATGAATCTCCACCACTAATTATGCCCATAACCATTTTTCTTTCTTCTTTGCAACCCTCAAATATTAAATTAACACCCATCTAAACTATTTCACTATATCCAGATTTAGTAATCTTTGACCACTGTATATATATATATATAGTCATGATCTTCATCCAAGAGAGGAGAACAAGATAAAAAAGAATTATGTAAAAATTACTCTTTGTCCCAATTCAACAGATAAAAATACAGGGCGAAGCCTTTATTCAGATGGCATGAAATAGTTTACACAAGAAGCCTTCAAGAACACATTAAGATTGAAAAAGCCATGGATCTCAGAACAGACATTGGGATGTAGATGAACAGTAGTGCATTTATAAGGTGGGATGCCTATTTTGGCACCACAGAAGAATGTAAGAGTACAGGGCTGGGCATTGAAGTATTTACTTCTTGTAACAGAAATGTGAACATAAAGGAAAATAGAATTCCACTGAATATAATAAGTAATCAGATACCTAGAGTAGATAGTAGTAGTGAGTATAGTTACAGTGCATTCTGCACCAGAGTCAATAAATAAACAAGACACCCCAAAAAAAACTTAAGGGAACATTCTAGAACATTCTAGAACATTCTAGAGCTATGGGAAGTTCCAGAGACAGAGGTCCTCATCCTGAGCATAGTCCTCAACCCAATTAGAAAAAGGAGATGGGTCAGAGAGCAATGCACAGTAGAGCATCTGGTCATATGGCTGCATTAGGAATGTCTCCTGATCAAGCCATGAACATATCTCAGACTCAGGAACATCATTGTCTGCTTCTTGTGAAGCAGGGGGGCTTTCAATTGCACAGTTAACAGTTTCATCAGATTGGGTATCAGTATTAATACTTATTGCAGAAGAGCTACAAGTACTAGGAGAATTGTATCTTCCACTAGCTGCAGCAGCTGCAAATCTCTGAATGGACCTAGGGGACATAACCACAGGCTCCTTGTTAAATTTGGTGTCCAGAGCAATTGCAGAGTCAGGGAAATTGAGAGAAGCAGAGGAGCCCTTGAGGCAGAGCAGAGCTGCATCATAAGCCCTTGCAGCAGCCTCTGCAGTTGAATATGAACCCAACCATATTCTAGTTTTCTGATTGGGTGCCCTAATCTCAGACACCCATGATCCCCAACTCCTCATTCTCACACCCTTGTACTGCTTCACAGCTTGGGTTCTCTTCTTTTTCCCCACTTTAGGTCTCAGGTTCGAATCCCCCCCTAACTTTTCCTCAATGAGAAGGACATCTTGCTTAACTTGCCTGCTACTGGCCACCATTTGGGTCCTTGAAAACCCTCTGTAATATATACACACACACAAACCCTCTGAAATAAGTGTATATGCACACTAAAAATCTATATGGAGGCTAGGATAAGGATATATACACAAGGCACTGAGGAATAAAGGTGAAGATACTTTATGGAAAAGAAAGAGCAGCAGCACATAACACCGAGCTTGGATGTTTTGTAACAAGGGGGTATATATATATATACACATTGCATATATGCTTAAGACAGAGACAGGAGTCATAGGCAGCTTCCTCTAAACTTTCTTTTTTGTGTGTATATGTCGAAGATTATGGTGGGGTAAATCTGGGGATGGGCATAGAGTCAACCTGTGAGCTGGATTGTTCTGGCAAAACCGCGTTGATTCTCTATCGCCCAGCTAATTCGCTTGCTTTACCCCACTAAAGAGAACTCGGACAATTTATCTGTCTACAATATGTGCTTTTGTCATAGGAGTCACGTTACCCAGTAATTTTTAATTATGGCTTGTGCTGTCTTTAATAATGTCCTGAGTTGAAATCCCTGTTGCTAAATTATCACTGCTCGCCATTAAAAGATCTCTAACTTCAGTTCACATATTAATCTCCAGATTAGCTGTTTGAGTGAGGATCATAAGGTAGCCTCCACATTACAGCTTGTCTAGTGAGTTTATATGATCATTGTATCAATGTGAGTATATATTTGGTTTAATAGATCATGATAATTATGTCAATAGAGAGATGTCATAAGGGAAGTGATCTTCCAATTAATATAATAGTTTATATGGTCATTGTATCAATAATATGTAGGTATATATTTGGTTTAATATACCATGATAATTATGTCAATAGGGAGATGTCAATAGGGAAGTGATCTTCCAATTATTATAATAGTTGATTCATTGTGGGTGAGCATGTTTGTTTTTTTGGTCTTGACTATCGAAGGAGTTATTTTTCCATTACATCTATAGTGAATCAAGCATTTCTTCATGACCTAGAGTGAATCTAACACTTCATGACCTAGGTTTTGATCTTCGGGTTTATCCTTCTTTAGTTTTGAGATCTGATTTCATAATTGCATTTGTTTCATATCAGATTAAATTAGTGTTTGGATCTACCCTCATTTATGTTTCATCATTACATCTTGATTATGATTTGGGCTTTCATTGTGTAATGAATATTTTATCTTAACTACCCAACAACTCAACTTGTCTATCGAGTTCATATGATCATTTTATCAATAATATGTCAGTGAAAACATAAATACTCTAATATACCATGATACTTATGTCAATAGGGCGATGTCACAATGGTAGTGATCTTCTAATTGATATGCCTTGTGTAATCGGTATTGATGAGTTTACTCCTTTTCTACCTATGCATGATAGTGTTGCTCCTTATGATGATAGTTTACATGCCCATTCCCATTGATTGGTGTTTCTCTAATGATGGTCTTGTGATGAATTTAAGGCTAATGATCTATCTTCCCTACCTTGATTCATACATCATGATATGCCTTATGATGATCACTATTTTATATTTCTTGTTAGTTTTATGGATACTCATGATAGTGTTGTACCTAAAGATATATTACATGAGGATAGTTGCATTATGACATCGCTAACATATTAGTTTTTGAGATGACGGTCGTGTTTGTTATTCATTAGGTGGTGATATTGTTAGTCTTAGTGTAGAGTTATTACATAATAATTTTGATGGTATTGTTCATGCATCTTATATGCTAAATCTTTTGTACTTACTAATTATGGTTATTTAATGATGATATCTTATTGATTAGTAAGTTTAGATTGTATTTGTGTGATAGAGCATTATCATGGTTTAACTTATGATGAACTATGGTTTTGCATCAAAAGCTCTCTCTAGTGGATGATAATGTGAATAAGATGCAAATTTCATTATCCACCCTTATGTATGGCTAGGGTACACTCACCTCTATGTTATATTTTAACACTAATCACGAGTGTGTGACATCAGACATCATTATTCATGATTATTTATATCAGTAGTTGTGACATGATAAATGGATACATTTTTTGATGGAGTATATAGTCATACATTATTTTATGTTCCTTATTTCTTTGACAACATTTATGGGTTATATGGGTACAAAAGGTATTATAGTTTCTAAATATTTTCACAAAAGGACAATCTTAAAAATGTTGACATCCTCCACTCATTGTTTTCCTTGCATCCACATGTTATTCACGACTATAACTACCACCCTAGGTAAACCTATCACTTTGTCTTATTCATGTGCCTTAACACTTACAACTTTAAATGATTGTCCAAGATGTTATATCTAGTTTACGTCCTACATTCCATATCATTGAGGACTATGCAAGGAGAATCTCACCCCCTTGACTTAATGTGATTACATGCTTGTTGTGCCTCACATGATTTTATCTGTTAATATTTATGATGAATATTTATATTATTCCTTATATAATGTTATATTTGATAGTACTACATGCATATGCTTTACAGGTTATCATTTCTCCCCATTACCTCTAATTCCTTACATCCTTTATATGTTACCATTTTGGGAAGGTGTATGTTATCACCAACATTTCTTTATGATTTTGATTTTAGTGATCCACTTAAGATAGCATGATCATTCTTTCTTACCAAAAAAAGCCTCATTAACTTCAAATGAAGTATGTTGAGGCATAGGCATAACCTTGATTATAATGATATATATAAAGTTAGATCGTGTTCCATGTGGTCAAATTCCTTTCACATATTATTCACTTGTCTAGAGTCCTTTACATTTTTCTATTTGATCTGATCACGTATTCACTTAGTCAAATTCATATTTTGATTTGTTAAAGAAATGCTATTTTACACAGTCAAAAATTTTCACTCTAATCTTTTCATTTTTCTTGTACAATGGGAAATGAGGAGAGCAATGCAACATAAAACATACTAAGTGAATTACTTCATCTTTTCATCGATTGCACATTAGGAAGGAAGAATGTTTCCAATACGCTCAAGAGATGACTCAAGCACTAATTGGAAATAAGGTTTGTCCTTCACTAAATAATGTAATTGAAATGAAATGGAAATGAGTATGTAATGTAATTGATCTATTAGAAAGGTCACCAAAAAGCTGATCAAACAGGCTAATATAAAATGATATTGAGTTGAAATTGACGGAAATAGAAATCGGATGATAGAATTGACCTGCTCTAGAAATTTTAGGTAAAAATGACAGGGAAAAAATGGCAATTCAATCTGTACCTAGCTCTTTCATATGAGATTTTCACAGATACTACAATTGTTCTTGTACTACTCAAAACAAGATCTGACGGCTCTGCAACTTGTTCCTGCACACAAAAAAAAGGGAAAAGGAGTTTTCCTTGGTTAGACCCCTGTTTAGGAATCAACCTTGAAATATGATAGAAAATTACATAAAGGAAATAGTGTAAAAGCCAAATTGTTGATTTACCTTGCATAAACTCTCATAAACGGATGTAGAAATCGCTCAAATTCATGAAGATGCTTGAAGGTGCTTGAAATCCAAAATGTTGACCTTGGAATGTGATGTAGGATCAAGGATGCGCTCACAAAGGTATAGATCTTTGATTGCCACTCCAAGATCAAGAATGCAGATATGATTGATAACCGCATGCAGAGAGAGAGAGAGAGAGAGAGAGAGAGAGAGAGAGAGAGAGAGAGAGATTGCTTGATTGAGAATTCCTCTACTTGGCCATCATGGGAGAGAAACTTGCATCAATTGGAGAAGATTATCTTTGATTTGAAGAAAAGGAGACTTGGAGATTTTGAACTGGATGCTTGCCTTCAAATCTTGAATCTGAATCCTCAATTGCTCTTGCTAGCCTAAAGTCTTGATAACTTGATTGCCAAAATGCTTGCACACTTGATTGATTCATCAATTGATTCTTTATTCTTACCAAATGAGGAGAGAGGAGGTCCTTTTGTACTTTACTCCCCAATTTCAGGATTCAAATTTGATCCAAACCGACCAAAATTAAAAACCTCAGAAGAAGACCCCGACATTGGGCTCCAGGAAAAAATTAGGTCCAAAACCCTAGGGAGAGATCACCATTGGTGATGTGTCCCAGGTAAAACAAGCTCAAATTTCACAGGGAGATCAGGGATAGTGAAAAGGTGTGGGCAAAGAGGAATCGCCTTGCCAGGATCAAGCATAACGGGCATTCAGACCTCAAAAAAACCAAAATGGGGCATGATAGGTCCTAAAGCATCCAATTATGGGTGCTCACTTTTTAGGACTATACATTTCTATAGAAAATTTTAGCAAGTTATGGCTATTCTTATTTTTAAATGCTCAACATATGCTACCCATTAATAAATACTCTTCTATTCTCACAAGATCATGAGATGGATCAAGCATGGTGAGGAGAGTACACATGATCAATAGATAATTTTCTTATTTTGGTAAATCCTTATCATTTTGAGTCTCTAAACAATATTTAATTTTTAATATTACCTAATTTATTTTATTATGACATGCTTTCTTATAGTAAATCACATGAAATTCAAAGTGGGGTTGAAGTGTAATGGTGAAAATCACATACCCATATAATTTCCATTATGTTTTGGAACCATGGCTATTAGATTATCCTTTATGTATCAATTAGTGTGTAAAATGAAAAAAAAAAACTATAGAAGGAAAAATAATGTTATGCTACCTCAATCCTATCATCACACATCCCCATTGAATAATTTGAACCTCCGGATTATTCAAGTTTGTGAGTATGGAAATTATTTGAGTTATTTCATCATCCATAGAGCTTAACTCATAAATTTGAAAATTCAAACCTTGTTATCTTTTTTCGTTAGTTTTTATGAGTTGACTAAAGTGAAAATTATTTCAGACTGCACATTAGAGTGTTGTATTTAAGGATTAATCCTAATTTATTTTGATATAGAAGAGAATTAACATAGATAATTTTCATAGCATCAAGGAATAAAAAGAATCCAATAGAATTGTTTTTACTTCAATATTGCATCATCATCGTAATAGTGTCTTTAATATTGTGTGTTGGTCTTTACCTTGATTCATCATCATTAAGATGGATCATCTGGGGATCTTACTAAAGAGAACAAAACCCTCACACTTTTGTAGATTCTCCAAAGATGTTTCTAAAGACTACATGTGCATGAACAATGACAAACAAATTTTAGTCATTATTTATTAGCTAATACGTATGTACAAATCACAAGTTTAATTATATGTTGAACTTTAATTCTACACTCACAAAGACCACTTCCATGCTCGTGAAAGAGAACGAGGGAAATGCCTAGTTAAATTCCCAAATCAATGATAATCGACTAAAACATCCTCAATTTTGCTATAATGACAAGTAGCTTTCTAACATCTATAGAATGATATCTTTGCTAAATCAAGACTTTAAAACTTCATGTTAAATTTATTTTTTTCATTTAGCATAACATTAATTACTATATTTAATATTTATCCTAACTAATTTATCTAAGTTGATTATGTATGTATTACTCTACTTAATTAGTTAGCCAATATATTCATGTAAATTGAAATAATTGTATTAGAATTTCTATTGCATTAAGTGAATATAACACGATGAATAAGCATACATCTAAGTGAAAAATAGTCCTTCAACCAAACTACTATAAATGAAGGAAACTAATTTAGGAAAATCATCTTAAATTGAATTTAATTGAATTATATCTCTAAGTTCATTATTTTTCATAAATGGTCCAATAAAAAAACATACTACCATATTACCACCAATTAATATACGACCATGTCTATGCAGTACAATATTTGCACCTTAGTAAATAAAATATGTTGTTAACAAAATGTGTTAGTGATATGAGTGTTAGTCTATTGTAGTTGTTTACAAATTACTTACACACCTTAATACGATAGACTCAAACACATGTCGTTAACACATTTTGTTAACAACATATTTTGTTTACTAAGGTGCAAATATTGTACTCCATAGACATAGCCTTAATATACAACCCCCAATAAACAATAAAAAAAATTGACCAATAATTAAAAATGTAATATAAAACTTAAACCTTTACTTTCATACAACTATATTATCTTTCACAAGTCAAACCTTAATAAACTCCATTCAAGTCAAAACTCTAAACCATTACATTCACACTTCGATGCAAATTAACTCCTTAAACAATGAACTTAACATTGCCCTAACCTAGTTTCAACCATGCTTAAATTATGTGCAATATTTAAGTGATCCCAACATATAAAACATTACTTCACACTTAAAATTGTATTGTTCAAAGAATATCTCCTACTGCCCAAGTTTGAAATGGGCAAATGAGGGGCATGCCCTCGTGAGGCCCATGTGGTCTTCACAATTCCCTAGGAGCACCAACAACCACTAATGTGAAAATGTGAATTTCACCCTTAAATACTATGAAATGCCTTTCATAGCACCATCTTATTTTAGGTGTTTTCCTTTTTAAAACACTTAGAACTTTTGTCCAAACATTCAATCTCCATCTAATGATTTAACATGATAAGGTGCATAACATAGGGAATATCTTCCCCAAATGCCCATATGTGCTTACCTAAGACTACGATTTCCATGGGCCCTTCAATCTTTAGAATAATGTGCCCATGTACCTTCCTAATTGGGTTCCGTACAAGCCATAACATTTGTACATTATGTGTCAACCAGCTAGTGTTGTACCTTTTTTGAATAAGCTTAGATAATATATATATTAATATGGTACCTTATGAACATTCCTAGAAGGATAGGAGATAAGCTTGTTCTTTGCATTCTTAGGTCATGGTAGTTGGAGCATGTGCTTGGATTATAGACATTGATAGACATTGGTAGATTTGGGATTACAAACAAGACAATTAAAAATAAATAAAACTACTTTGTACTTTTTAGATCCAATTTAAAGTTGTTTAATCTCCTTTCTAGACTATAAAAAACATGTAAAATAGTTCCTTGAAGAAATTCGTTAGATTCTCTTCACACATCATTTTTGGTACATGTATGTGTAAAACAATTATTAAATTATAATTAATAATAGGTTAGTGTTAAAGATATTTTTATGGAATTTGGACATAAATTTAAAGTTCTTTCCGGGTTTATAAGGGTTACTCTACCAACCACAATACTTTAGCATTATTAAGAATAAGGGGCTTTTTACTCTATTTTCTTTACCTTACTTTATTTTCTTAAAAGGGCTATAGAGAGTGTGAGAGTGGTTGTTTAGTAGGTTTAAATGGTTGAAGAGTAAAATAAAATTGTTTTTACATAAAATAAACTAGTCTAAGAATTATTAGATAATTATTATAGTATTAAAAAATAGAGACATGTAAATATTTATTATTTTAGTATTAAAAAGTTAGTATTGGTAATTATTTAGAATAATATGTTGAAATAATGTAATTTTTATTTTAATGAAAATATTGATCAAATTATATTAACTTAATTAACAAAATACATTTAGTAGAGATTAAAGTGGGAGGAAAAAACACTCCTATTAAATCACGTGGGTACTATCCTAGAGTCATATGGACTATGCCCAAAAACAGAAAATATCATAACAACAAAGTATTTTTAAAACATTTAAATGGACCTAGTCTAGAAGGAAAACATCGTCAAGCAGCCAAGGCAATAGAAGACGGAGGGGAGGGTCTGGTTCATCCTTCTTTCCCCATCCTGACTGTGGTTCTGGATATGGGTTTGCCATGGTCCAACCATCTGCATTGTCTTCTTCATCCTCCTTATCCTCACGCCGCGGAGAGCTCACCAACGCCAATTAAGGGAAGCCTTTGGAAGAAGAAGGTCAATCCAAGGCATCTCCCTGAGAAGGCCAACCAACAGAAGCTAGTGGTGCCCTAGTTAGATTAGTAGCGGGTGCCCAGCCGAAAGGAGTACCTCGAAGGCATGGAGGAACAGTTGAACTACGCAATGAGAATTGGCGTTGGGGAGAACAACAACAAGGAGGTTGTGAATGTGAATCTTCTCGCCTTGTGGAAGAACTTCGCCGACGACATTGCCCACGCAAAGTGGAGCGGCCACCAAAAATGAAAATCTCAGGAGGATACCTAGCCACTGTACAGGGAGCATTTCTCCAATGTTGCAATAGTTCTTGCAGATGGGCCACGTCAAGGGTGACCTTATCATCTTGGACCTAAATCTGTAACATGACATTATTTCACATATAAGCTTTAGAAAATATGGAAAAATGTAGAAAAAAACCATTGTATTTATGTCTTTCCAGAGAGCAAAAAGAATCTTCATCTTGAAAGTGTGTCAAATCTACAGGAAGAGAAAGGGAAGTGAGGGATTATCTTCAAGGAGAGCCATATGCCATGAGAACATAGTGGGGCAAAACGGGGAAAAGAAGTCATGGATCTAGACCCAATAATTATGAGCTCGACGACAAAACCAGAAGAGGTGAAGAAAGGACTCATCTTGACCACAAAAAGGACAACAAAGATCTGGAAGACCCATATGATGAAGACGAGAACCCAAAGGTAAGCCTTGAAAAATAATACACCAAGAAAAATGTGCAATTTTAGGTTCTGTAATACTAGACCAAATTGTAATGAAACACAGTCTCCATGTAGAATGATTAGATTGTGAATGCCAACGTTGGTTCAAAATGTCCACCATGGGAAAGTGGCGTGAAAGCCATTGGTAGCCTTGGCGAGGTTTATATCTCTGGAAATTCATTTATTGGTACCATCGCCAATCCTTCCACCAAGGTGTAAGACATGTGATACCAATCTTATTCAATAGATCTCCTAGCAAGAGAGAAATCAACAACTCAAAAGTGTGTCTACCCTGTCAAGTCAAGTGAAATTGAACCCGTGCATCCTCCCAAGTACAGATAGACATAGTTGACCTTTGAAAAAGGTCCTTTGGGGTTTGAATGTTGTGCCTGTGAAAATGCAAAGCATGAATATCTGAAATACGAGCAAGAGGGAGACCTTTCATTTGAATTAATGGAGACCACTAGAGGTTGTGTTGGTTGAAAGACAAGCCATCTCTGAAGACAGAACCATGCCACCTGAGGCATGGCTTGGCCACTTCCCAAGAACCCCAAATACTTTTAGCAATGACGGAACCCTGGATTTGAACTATTTTCCTCATGAATAAAAGGGTTTCAAAAACCAATATCTCTCTAGGTTGGGCAATGTGAAGGAAACCCAAAAGAGATGCAGTGTCGAAGGAGAATTTTCCAGGCCTCGTCGTCGGAAGCACATCGAACCACCCATTTAATACAAAGAGCCTTCCCTTACCCGTGTGTAGAAATGAGGCCAAGGCCACCAGAATGTCGAGGCATACAACAATATTCCCAAGCCACTCAATGAAAACCATGCTTCTAAGTATCAAAAGCCCACAAAAAATCTCGCAACAGTCTCTCAAGCTCACCATAGGCTACCTTGGAAGGATACCAATAGGAGGAATAATAAACATGTTTAGCTATGAGAATCTTAGAACAAATTTAAAATTTTCTTGCCAATGAAAGAGGCTTGGTCAACCAATAGGCTAGCTTGGTCTCAATTTTAGCAAGAACCACATTCCAAAGCTCCATAGCCGATCCATGAAAGGAAAAATGTATTTCCAAGAAGAGGAATACTTGACCATGCTGGATCCATTTCCAATCACACTATAAAATCCATTAAGGTGTTGGCAGGAATGATTGACTATAGCAGAGAGTTTTATGACATTGAATGGACGAGCCAGAAGCCAAAAAAAGGTTTCTAGGCATTGAAGAGTTTGGTGTACATTATATTGATCCTCAATTAGACTAAGAAAAGAGTCATCTGCGAAATGAACATTGACAAGATGAATGGGAGAATTAAGCAAAGAAATGTCATGGACACAACCTATAGAAATTGTTGAAGCAAGCAAGTAACCAAAACCTTCAGCATCAAGAACATACAATGCGGGAGCCAAAGGAAAACCTTGTTGAATATATATATATATGCAAGCTGAAATTGGTGGAATAATGACCATTAATTTTAATACAAGCATTGGCATCTGCGAAAAGCATTTGAATAGAAAGAAAAAAGAGGGGGTCGAAGCCAAGAGATTTCAACATGGCTAAAATAAAAGGTCATTCAATGCACTCATAAGCTTTTGAAAAATAAATTTTCACAAAAATAGAATTCTGGCGAGATTGTCGAGCCCAATCCATACCCTTCTAAACAACAATAATATTATCTAATATAAAGAGAGATTGAATGAATCGTGTTTTCTCAGGACGGACAATCTGAGGTAGAGGATGGAAAAGTTTTAGAGCCAGAGCTTTAGCTATAATCTTGTAAGACACATTAAGCAAGGTAATAGGATGTTAGTTTCAGATATCTTCCAGATCTCCAGATTGATGAACATAATAATTTCCTGGTTAATTTTTTAACCCAAAGAGCTATCTTGAAAGGCTTCTAGATAGACATGGTGAAGGTCTGACCCAACACAATCCCAAAGAGCCTTATAAAATTAAGAGGGAAAGCCATCACAACCTGGGACGATGAAAGTGGCTTCCTTAAGGTCTTGTATAGACAAGGTCTGGTCACAGAAGGCCCCTTGGGATTTTGATAGATGATAAGGAACAACTGCTAGACATTCCTCTAAGGCTTGTTGACTAGCAGGACTAGGGTCTTCAGATGTGAAAACTCTTTGGTAGTGATCTAAAAAATCTTGCAAAATGTTTGACAGTTGAGTACGAACGAAAGTTCCCTCCTGAATCCTTTTAATACCAAGAGAGAAATTTCTTAGGTGCATAGAGGTAAAAAATTCCTTACTGCCTTGATCTTCCACTTTCAGCCAATGCAATCATGCCTTTCGGTAGGCTCCTCTGGTAGGATAAGTGTCAGCAAACTACTTTTGGTGATGAAGGGTTTCTATCAAAATCTATAATTCAGTTGAAAAAGGATGAGATTCCAAGATCTCAATAGCTGCACGCAAATCCTTGGTGGTTCATGCATAAGAATGACAGTGGAAATGCGCCAATTGTTCTCCATAAAGAATGGAGAAATTTAGTGGTGTGAAGAACAGAATCATTCCACCACAAAATTCAACCTATCGATTATGTGGGTCAAGGCTACAGGTTCTAAACTCTCTGAATGTGGGCCAAGGTAGGTAGATGAGTCATAAATGAGGTGTTAAAAAAATGAAGAATGAGAGGAACGTCACAGAGCAGTACACCATTCTATGGAAAATTTAATGGGAAAGTGGTCTAATAAGGTGATATTAGATAAAGGAAAGAATAACAAGGATTGCTCTATCCCAAAATAAAAAAAAATATTGAGAGGATATCATAGTATGATCTGGGCATTTAAACTCTATCAGGACCAGCCCTAAAATTACTCTAAGGATACCAAATTGCATGTGGGAGGCGGTGATTAGCATTGGGATAAAAAAAGCCCAATTTATTGCGCATGTAAAACCATGCCTTATGTTCTCCATTTTTCCAATGGAATGGTGTAATTTCATCCTTATTAGAGGCTACCTCAACCATATTAAATTCTCCACACAGAACCCAAGTGGTTGTCGACAATGAGTCAACAAGCCATCACCACGGGTAAGCTCTTACCACTGCATCATTAGAGGCATAAATATTAATTATATCAAAACAGTGGTTGTTAATTTTCATAATAATCCATACCAACCTATGCATAGGGTCCTCACCATGGTCTATTATTTCATTCTGCCAATATGACGCCAACAAGGTTACCACCATGTTACCAATGTTAGCTATCTAGCTCAAATTGACAAGGTGGTTCAGTATTATTCATTTGCTAAGTGAAAGGTGCATTTTATCTTATTTTACAAGGTTATGCATCTGTCTGATTAAAAGAGGTGGATGTAAGACTCATTGATCAGATAGGGGTTAAAAATAAGTGATCTTATCATGCAATTTTATGTTCTAAAAATGATCTCAATTTGTCATTAAAGCACAACATAAACATAATCTACAAAGGAAAAACAAAATTCATTTTGATAACACAAAAACAGTTCATAAATGTTTCATTTCTTTATAATGAGGAAGTGAAAATGATACATCAATTACAAAGGTGCAATTAAATTTCCATTAGGATGAAATGAAAGTAAATGAAAACCCACACAAGCTGTGGGAGAGCTTTAAAAATCCTAAATAAATGCAAGTACATAATGTAAAGGTTAGAGAAGGGAAGATAATTTTTCATTTCCAGTGGTAAGGATAGATCATGCTTGCATTATTGACCAAATATGTTGGAGGTGATGACCTTATGGCAAGACATGTTTTCAATTAGTGCCAAAACACCGAGCCAGTAGTGCAACCTGAGCAGTTACAGTGTAACCCGAACATTGGCAGTGTCGACCGAGAAGACATTGGTAATAAGTATTACCCGAGTGATCAATATGACCCGAGTACATAGTGTAGCATGAGTGCCAGAGTCTACTATGTTTCCCGAGTAATAGCATATTGCCTGAGTCGCAGTATATCACCCGAGTGGATCACTGGACCCGAGTCAAAGTTTTGGGCCGACTTAGCTTATATTGTTTGATATTAATTTATCTTATGGAAGTTGACTTAAAGAAGTATTTTATTTGGATAAGGTATAAATATAAGGTATTTTTTTTATCCAAATATGTGTGAAGAAGTATGTATGCGAATATAAAGTGGCAGATTTATTAAGAGGCTACAACAGTATAAGGAACAACAGAGACTCGCCCATCACAGTCAGGTGATTAGTTTTTATATCATTGGATCTTATTCAAAAAATCAAAGTTGCACAGAAGATCATCTACTGGTTCATCCTAACAGGTGCATCAACAAAATCCTCTAACAAGGTGGACTTAACAGTCCTTTAAAATTCTCCTAACAGAGTTGCATACTAAATTGTATTGTACTAAATCCTTTCACAAGGTGGATGTAACAATCCTTATTGCTCCTAACAGGGCAGGCCATCAGAAGTGGTCAATTGTAAGCTTTAACAAGCTAAATTTATACTACAGTAATAAATCTTGTGGGTACCATCCCCACCCTAGTTTTACTTTCTATTTGGAAGGTTTCTGGGTAACCAAATATTGTGTCAAGTGTTGTGGATGTTTGTTACTTTTCTATTTCATGTATGCAGTCGGATTAGATAATCTAATAAAGGATTAAATATATTGAGTTTTATTGGTTCCTGATTCACCCCCCCCTCTCAATCACCTAGCCTTAATATATTTCCAACAATTGGTATTAGAGCTAAAGTTTCTCTTAATAGAAGTTTAACAGCTTGAGCAAAGATCGGAGGCAATGGGAATATATAGACTGGAGAAAGCCATTGAAAATGAAAAGATAGATCTACAAGTGGCCATGGATCAGATCAGAAAACTCAAGGAGCGTCTCTCTCTTTCCCTGAAAAGAAGAAAAGATTTAGCAGTACAGATGATTGATAAAAGTTACATAGAAGAAATAATTGAAGACTTATGCAAAGAAAGAAGCTATAAAGAAGTTGATGCAGCAATTGAAGAGCTACTTGCAAAGAATCTCAATTTACATGAAGAAGTCAGAAAGTTGAAAAGAGAACAAGAAATTCATTCAGTCAGAATATGTGAAGTCATAGAACAAAAGAATCAAGCAAAAAATGACAGAGAAATGGCACAAGAAGATAAAATATTGCTAAGTACAAGGTTAGAAGAAAAATAAAATGAAATCCATCATTTGTCACTTTAGCAAGCAAATATGATAAATCAAATCAATAATGTAAATCAAGAAGTTATCAATCTGAGGACAGAAAATGAAAGATTGCAGAATGATATCAATATTGAAAAGAAAACCAATGAGAGTATGATGAATTCATAGGTAAGCATGGATCAATTGATAGAGAAAACTCAACTCAAACATCATGGACAGACTGGATTAGGTTATATTGAACAAGGTGAATCCTAACAACAAGGAACTCAAAAGAACAAAAAACCTACTTGTAATCATTGTGGCAAGTTAGGGCACACAACAAATAAGTGTTGGAGAAATGGAATATCAAAGTTTAATGGTAAATGCTACAGATGCAACAAACATGGACATAGGGAAAGTGAATGCACTGAGAAACCTAATTTTGAAGGAAAATGTTTCAATTGTAACAAACAAGGTCACAAATCTTCTGAGCGTAGAACTAAGAAATGGAACCCTGTTGAACAACTAGGTAAAGCAATTTTTGGTTGGGATTACAACACATGGAGAAGATGTTGTCACTGTGGTGAATATAGGCATATTGGTGCAAATTGTGCAAAGGCTCACCTCAAAAAAAGTAATCCTACTAAGAGATGTTATGTGTGTAAACAACTCGGTCATCTAAGCAAGAATTGCATGAATGGAGAAAAAGTGGATACTGGTTTTGAGAAAGGCAAAGGAAATTTTTTTGAAATCAGAACTCAGATTAGTCATTAGTGGGTAAGGAAATCTCCTAAGATTTCAAATCAAAACAATGAAGGATCGAATGACACCCAAAGTAGTGACTTGGGTGGATCTACCATATCTAAATAAATATGCAAGAAGACAACTAGAACTGTGCGTACAAGCCATCTTACATCAGTTCTAGACATGCTAGCAAGTCCAAATCAGCATATTGATACACTAGGACACATTATAGTTTTAACCAAGTTAGGATCTTAGTTGCATCTGAGTTACACAGGCTTAACCGAGTTAAGTTGGGCTGTATGGGTTTGAGGATGCAAAAGTTAGTTTTTGTCAAGATTCATTCTGAACTATGCCACCTACCATGTATGAAGCATTTAACGAAAACTTAATGGTAAAATCTCTTATAAAAGATGAATTGGAAAGGTTATTGTTTACAAAGTTTTCAGTTTGCAGAGCAATTCAGAGTGAATTCGTGTTTGAAAGATTTGAGTTCAAAGTTTTATCAAACCTCTGAGCATTATGGCATCTACATCCAGCAGCAAGGTTAAGAAAGGATTTGAGATGTTGGTGAGGAATTCTATCTGCGAACCTCTGAAGTTTAAGCTTCATCCAGCAATTGCAAAGGAGATAGATCTGATGGGAGATCATTCCCTAATTCCTCTGAAGGTACTGTTGATCAACGACATCTGAACCTTCTATCATTGCACAATTCAACAGCTAGGTACATTTGAAATGAATAAAGCATATGAGAAACTCTGTGAAGCCGGGAATATGAAGCCAGAACAAAAACACCTTGAAGTCAAGGGTTTGAATCATATCATGCATATGCCACAAAAATTTTAAATTAAGTGGATTAGATTTGTTCTGAGCCATGTTCACGACATGCATCTATGGCTGGAGTAACCAGTGAAGATTACCAAGACAATGGTACACCGTGTTATAAGGTATCCTATGCTTGAAAAGTCTAAAGCTACCAAAACCCTACCCCACAATGACCTAACTAAGAAGACTCTTGTCGACTAGGATGGAAGAGGTATGAGATTAAATAGAGTTACAGACATGGAATTGAAGTTTGGGATTCATGTGATTGCACACAAAATCTATAGTTATAGCCAACCAAACAACATACCATGTGAGGTTGTGGACTTGGCATACAAGGTGGTCAAGAACAACCTTTCATTCGACCTTGCCGAGTTGCAGCTCATCCAATTGAGCAAGAACATGGAAATCATTCAGGCATCAAATACCAATCCATGTAAGTTTGGTTCACTTCTGGTCTGCATATTCTTTTATATTAAGAATTTTTTCCCTTCCAAAGGCATAGTTGTTTGGAAGAAGGACATACCCATAGTTTATTAGATAAATGATTTCATAGCAGAATTAGGAGACAATTTTGAGAGCATCATGGATGCATATTTTGAGGAGTTCAGACAGAAGATGTAGAATAGATATAGAATTTCTAAAAAATTGGTATAAGACTACAAAGATGATGTTTGCTTCCTAGTTGATTGTGATAAAGTATACATTCAGGCAGTCAAACCTAGGGTTTCATGGGTGAAACCTCTTGCATATTATGTTAACATAGATGAGACCAAAGACATCATTGAGGATCTTCTAAATGAGCCTGTTGACCCCAAGGCACCATAATTTGGTACCTATGAAGAAGCCAAGAGAAGAATTTCATTGGAAATTGAGAATCCTAAGATCTTGAAAATAGGAAAGAAGAGGTTAGAGAAGTTTGGAAAGAAATTTGGAAAGACTTCAGACTCTCCTCCTTCTATCACTGAAAGCAAAGAAGATGAAATTAAAATAGAAGATGATGAACCTGAAAAGGAAGAGGAAGAGATAGAAGTGGAAACTCCTAAGAAGAAGAAGAAGGTATCCCCCAAGAAGAATACAAAGATCTCTACCCCTATCATCACTACAAGCAGATCTAGAACGAAACTTATATTGCCTGAAGAAGATGAAGAAGATGATATAGTCATATTTAAGAAACTTCCACCTACCTTTGAGAATAAAATTGAAGAGCTAAGAGAAGGTAGTGGTATGAATTCTCTAAAATCATTGAAATATGCTTCCAGAACTAAGGATGTAAAGAAGAAAATTGAGGAAGTAATTGTAGAGAAAATGACAAGATGGAAGTATGATCCATCTAAATTGAAGAGTCATATGACTGAAGATCTATTCAAGGCAATATTTTTTCCGTAGAACAATGCAGTCCTAACAGAAAAGGATATTAGAGAAAAGACCTTGAGGCAAGTCATGCCTACTATGACAAACAAAGAGGTAAAAGAGGCCATGACCAAATATGAAAACAATCACACTCCAAGGTTTAGGACCTTTCAGATATTGAACAAGAGAATAGAGGATGTTGTGTAGGATGCAACAAAGATATGGAAGATAGTCTTTGAAATCAAGGAAGAAGATAAGGCAGAGGTACCGAGTACAAACCCCAAGGTAAAGACTGATGATGTAGAATTACCTGAGGTGGAAACTATTGAAGAATCCAACGCAGAACAAATAGCAGTAGAAGCGATGGCATCCCTTCCCCAATCACCTATAAAAAACATCCTATCTCTGGCCAAGCCTAAGTCTACAGAATCTACATCTGGACTAGTAGGAACCGAGCATCAGGCTCCACCTACTACTGGGCTAAGCCTAACTGAGTCACAAAAGGCAACTGTGAATATTTCTTCAATGAGAATTGATGCTACAATCGGTGCAGAAAAAGGTAATGATCCAATGGATACTGAAGTCAAGGATGATAGTGGAAAAGGTAAGGAAATTGTTCCTTCACCCAATCCCAAGGTCAAAGGAAAAGGGAAGGAAACCGATACTGATGGTATTGATCTTAAGGAAGATATTGTGATTCCAAATTGGGATCTATCCAACTTGATAGTAGAGCAAATGGATATACTAGGGGAGCTATGGAAGAAAAGAGCTACACAACAAAATCTTTGAGCAGAAAAGAAGAGAAACAGAGTGCTAGAGGATGTAAAAGGTATATTCCTAGATTCTCTAGAAATAGAAGTTAATGAGAATGAATCTATTATGGATCAACTTGTCAATATAGTTCACAAGCTCAACAGGGATTTAGGTGGTCAAGAGAAACTACTACAGAAGGCAGAAAGGAAGTTTGAAAATAAATTTCTAGAGAATGTTGCAAGTAAGATTGTGATTGACCAAGTGAAGCTAAACACTCTCATTAGCTCTCTAGAAACTACTGTTAATAATGTTGCTTCATTATTTGTAAAGTTGAGTGATAATTCCAACTTTACCATGGAAATAAAGACTAAGCTAACAAAGATAGATACAAATTTGAAGGAAAGTGCAAACCAGTTGGCACTTAACCCTAGTTTGAGTTCAACACACTTTGTGAAGATCAAGTATCTGACAGACATGCAGGCAAAATTACTAAGGGAAGAAGAAAGAACAAGGAAATCCCTTACAGCTATGTAGAGCCAACTCCTTCCACGCATGGATGTAATGTAGAATCATATAGTTCGTGCCAAGACACTCATACGTGACAACAACTTTTTAGTTGCGGAGCTTATGATGGAGTTGTTAGTAGAGATACAAATTGAGTTGCATATCTTGAAGGTGTTGCAAGATAATTGAGACAATACTTTGTCTCAGATTTTGAAGGTACATAGTGATTTCCTATCCTACTTTGGTATTACCATATAGATATATTTTTGGCATTTGTGTCAAAAACAAGGGGGAAAGTTATTGTATATACTTATAAGGAAACACATGTACAGAAGAGAATAGAAGAAGAGATATATAATAGAAAAGTTAGAAAAAAAATTTTGAAAAATAAAAAATAGAGTCAGTTGTAACCGAGTCTTTAAGCTATTGTTAAAACCCGAGCAAGTACCCAAGCATATGGTAAGGGGGAGTTTTGAATCAGAAGTTTGAGCAGTTTTTTTGAACATGATAAGTGTTTTTGGTCACTAATGCCAAAGGGGGAGATTGATGACCTTATGAAAATACATGTTGTTAATTAGTGCCAAAACACTTAGTCATTACAGACTTGACCAAGCCAGTAGTGTAACCCGAGCATTTACAGTGTAACCCGAACAGTGGCAGTGTCGACCGAGCGGATAGTGGTAATCAATAGGACCCGAGTACATAGTGTAGCCCGAGTGCCAGAGTCTATTATGTTTCCCGAGTGAAAACATATTTCCCGAGTGCCATTATATCACCTGAGTGGATCACTGGACCCGAGTAATAATTTTGGGCCGACTTAGCTTATATTGTTTGATATTAATTTATCTTATGGAAGCTGACTTACAGATGTGTTTGATTTGGATAAGGTATTTTGTTTATCCAAATATTTGTGAAGAAGTGTGTATGCAAATATGAAGTGGTAGATTGATTAAGTGGCTACAGCAATATAAGAAACAATAGAGACTCATCCATCACAATCAGGTGATTAGTTTTTCTATCATTGGATCTTATTCACCAAATCAGAGTTGCATATAAGATCATCTACTGGTTCATCCTAACAGGTGCATCAACAAAATCCTCTAACAAGGTGGACTTAACGGTCCTTTACAAATATCCTAACACGGTTGCATACTGAATTGTATTGTACTAAATCCTTTCACAAGGTGGACCTAACAGTCCTTATTGGTCCTAACAGGGTAGGCCATTAGAAGTGGTCAATTGTAAGCTTTAACAGGATAAATTTATACCTCAGTAATAAATCTTGTGGGTACCATCCCCACCCCAGTTATACTTTCTATTTGGAAGGTTTCTGGGTAACCAAATATTATGTCAAGTGTTGTGGATGTTTATTACTTTTTTGTTTCATGCATGCAATCAGATTAGTAATCTAATAAAGGATTAAAGAGATTAAGTTTTATTGGTTCCTGATTCACCCCCCTCCCCCCTCTCAGTCACCTAGCCTTAATATATTTCCAACAAGAGGAGCATCCTATATCTTCTAGATACCTGCAAGATGGTAAAATTGATGCCAAGAGAGAAATGATAGATCCAAATCGTATCTCTAATCATCAACTTATTATACAAACATATACAGAGAAATAAATCAAAAAGAAAGAAAGGGAAACAAATCTGAATATCAAATATTTTTATGCTAACATGTTTGTTTCTTGTGCAGGGTACAGGTCTAACATACATCATAAAATAGGGCATGTGGGGTAAATTTGGCTCCCATAAGGGTTGATACCGACATGCCATAAAGCAACAGATGTGCAGTTGAAGGTTTCATGAAAGTCAGTAAACTCCAAAAGGGTATAAATCGTAGAGGGGCGAACTAATGCCTATGAGGATATTATTTAGCAGTGAAAATATGATGATAACAAATTTAGAACAACAGTACAAGGGATAAGATCATTATCAGTGTAAAGAGATAAAGGACAATCAACATCCATGGTAATTCAAAAACATGATTACAATACAAGAACAACAATGTGAGATTATGCAAAAGGATTGGTGCTATTGGAGAATCATCAATGGTCAAGAAAAAATGATAATCATAGTAACAGTATAGTGATGCTAGAAGATATATGTGTCAAGGAAAATAATCATCTAACAAATTGAAGATCACATCAAAGGATAATAATAGAGCCACGAGAACATTAAAAGAACCATTGTCATATAGTATTTTGTGCATAAGGTGATTTCAACATTTTGTACATTTTCACAACATATGCTTTTGGAATAAGATTCTAGGTGTTCAAAGAATGATGAAGTACATAAACTGTATTGTTTCTTTCATTTCAAAGAGTCATGAATGACATCAAGTTCAATACATGTGTGATGACATCTAACTTATTGAATGTTTGAAGATGTTAATTTGATCACCAAAATGTAGAAAAATAATGCAAGACATTAAATCAGTTAATGGATTGTATTGTCATTGACGTTAACTTAATATAATTTAATCGGTTATAATCAAAGTGTCAAAGACTTCAAAGAATCAGAGAGAAAATTTTTATTCTTTCAGTAATGCATAAAAGACAAGCATTCACTATGTGACTTCAAACATCGACGGCTAGTGGAACCCAGCGGACAGAGATCACTGAAAGTCAAGTCATAGTGATGCCCGAGCAAGAACACTAAAGAGCATTACCAACGAGCAGAAACACAAGCATACCCCATGAACAGAATCATAGTATAAACTGACGGAGTATCACGAGGAGAACTGGAGTGTTGATCAAATATATCAAAGAGTTAAAACACTGAAATTAACTTGAGTTCAGAAATGACAAAATATCTAGCTGGTAGAGCTAAATATGGACTTAACTGGTATTTATCTTTGTTTTCATCAACAAGATAAAGCTAGAGATAAGTAAAGGATTTAAAGTTGTTTTGTCTAGTTGGCAAGAAGATCTCTGGGAGATAAAATAGGAGTTTTACTTTAAATATGATTGGCTAAGATTGTGGATCATGCCAAGATCAAGAAAATCAAGAACCTAACAATGGTGATATCATGTCTATAAAGAGACAACTTAATTCATTTCGAATTAAGGGGATTGAATGAAAAAGAGGATGCTAAAGAGAAACTAATGAAGAGAAACTTCATACACTCCTGATCAATCAAGCTGAGGAAAGAGCTAAAGTTTTCTATGGACACCAAGCAACAAAGCATAGCGTCACCAAGTAGAACAAAAGTGGAGCAAAGGTATTAAAATGACATATTGATCAGATTAGTTTTATGAGCTTACAATAGATCTAAAAATCTGCAAGTATAAGTTGTATATGTGAACAGATCATATTGTTTTAGTTTAACCATTGATTCAGAAAGTCTCTTAACCAAGCAGGATTTAAAGATCCTTTCTATATTGAGATACATCCCAACGAGTATCAAAAATTTTGATCATGAAGATAGCATGAGATGCCAGATACCTATTGATAGGCCAAGAGAGTATTTGATCAAGGAAGGTAGCATATAAATTCCCAATATCAAGTAACAGACTAAAGTTTTAAATCCTCTAACAACGTCACACCTAAAAACGTGTTTGTAACCTTTAACAGGGTTGGCTCTTCACAAAGCTCACTTCAGAAGAGTGAAAATTTTGGATTACCGGTCCCAAGTGGTTTTTCCCTTAATAGGGTTTCCACGTTAAAAATCCATTTGTCAATGTGTTTATGAGTCATTACTTTAGTGTTTTGCATTGCACATAGCTAATTTGGATTGATCGGTATACTCTAGATAATTTACTATTTTTGGTAAATTAACAGACTGCTATTCGGTAAAAATACAGAATAAGGTTTATAAAAGCTTCCGAGTAGTAGTAATTTGATAAGTATATTTGGAGGAATTCATCTTATAGGACTGAAGATAACTAGAGGCTTAATATTGTGGTACTAATTTTTTGGGTTAATTAATTGGAATATTTTTGAGGCCACTGATTCACCCCCCCTCTCAGTTATTACTAACAATTGGTATTAGAGCTTGTGTGCTTAGAAAGGGAGTTTAACAACTCAAGCAAAAGATCACAAGATGAACATATGAGATGTGTCCAAATTGAATAAAGACAACTTTGCATCATGGAAAAGCAGAATACGACTCCACCTATCAGGTATTGGAAATGATGTTACTCAATACCTTGATACTGAATATGTGTTTCCTACATGACCTCACACTCTTGAGAAATTAAGAGTAAAGCATGAGCATAATTGCATGATGATAGAACTTGCCTCATCATTCTCTGATGCTGAGTTTGAAGATGTCAAAACCTGCACCTCTGCAAAGAAAATGTAGGATAAGTTGAAGCTGGTACATGGAGGAGATGCCAATGTACTAAGAGCCAAGGTAGAAAGCCTCAGAGGGAGCACTAGTACATTTGAGGTCAAATTCTGATGGCCATTTGTCGGATTTGCAACGCTCATTTGTCAGAATTTTGACACTTGAGTCTGTCGCCATTTTTGCATTGGAAATTGTGACATAAGACATACCCGTCGGTTTACCAACACCATGTCATGTCAGAAACTTGCACATGACAACGGCTTCATTATGTCATTTCCTGTGGTTCATCCATCAGAATTCTGATAACAAGACCTATCAAAAATATATAGTCTCTGTCAGAATGAACTGTCGAAAAACTATTTCTGACATTAGTACTGTTGGAATAGCGACAGTTTGCACCAAATTCTGACAGATCTACCTGTCGGTGATATGAATTTAATGTCGAAGGGTCTGTTGAAACTTTTATATTTATGACACTTCAACTGTCGGAAGAGCGACAGTTGTGTAGCATTTCTCCGACAAGTTCCCCTGTCGAACGTATAGCATTACAGTCGCAATAAATGTCGTAAATTATTTTTCTCTGACATTTTGTCTATCGAAAGCATAGCGCTGCCATCAAAATTAATTATAAATTTTTGAAAAACTGATGGATAGGCACATTAAAGTTAACACAGCTCAAGAGACCATCATAGGTTGTCTCTATCTTCGGTCTATATTATTGACAAAATGTTTTACCTTTCATTAGCTCATCAAATCTGGGGATTTGAAAGAATTTAATATAATATTTTCATGATAACGTATATTATTTAAGTTGACATTGCATGAATTTATCTACTTCACGCACTTGTAGACTATGAGGACAGCGATAAAGAAGCATGACCATCTTCATAGTATACAAGTGCGCAAAGTAGATAAATTCGTGCAATGTCAACTTAAATAATATACGTTGTCATGAAAATATTCTATTAAATTCTTTCAAATCCCCAGATTTGATGAGCTAATGAAAGGTAAAACATTCTATCAATAATATAGATTTAAGAAAGAGACAACCTATGATGGTCTCTTGAGCTGTGTTATCTTTAGTCCTAGCTACTATCCTAGCTACCTGTCGATTGTCGAGAATAATCACTGCCTTGCATTTATGTACACTGCACAAATTGATCACAGTCTCGCAAAAAAATTTTACACTTGTACATCTCATCAATACTGGAGGCCTAAAGTAATTTTATACGATCACTAGCACATTTCGTGCATGGATGAGAAACACTATCCAAAGTTTCTAGATAACCGTT
>MU223733.1:410224-430852 GCA_018584345.1 Thuja plicata | reverse complement strand
GATAAGTAATTCAAGTCATAGACATGCTATTAGAAATGATAGTGAAAGTGATAATGAGGATCAAGGACTTGATGAGATTGAAGCACTAATGGAAAGAAGATTGCAGAGAGGCAAAGGTAGATACAAAAGGTAAATTACCACTTGTATGTTTCAATTGTAAAGAAGTTGGACACTTTGTTGAGAGGTGATAATAGAGATTACCAAAGCAACCGTCAATCTGACAAAATAGATACCCGAGACTACAATGACAAAGGGAAGAAAACTTGTTACCTAGCTAAGAAAAGAGCTGATGACACTTACACTGAATCAAAAGAAGAGATTGAGATGATATTTGTAGCCATGAAGGATGATTTAGATGAAGAAGAAGAAAGGTATGTAGAAACTGCACTCATATCTAAAGTTAGTAAGAATGATGTCTGGATCATAGATAGTGGCTGCACTCATCATATGACCAGTGATAAACACAAGTTTGAGACTTTTGAATACTATAATGGTGGTTCAGTAAGAATGGGAAATGATACACCTTGTCCAGTTGAAGGTAAAGGAACTATAATGTTGAATAACCTGATCAAATGTGAAAATGCTTACTGGGTAAAAGGACTGAATTATAATTTGTTAAGTGTTTCACAGCTAAATAATACAGGTCACCTAGTGGCATTTGAAAATAAAAAGGAAAATATCTTTAATGAATCAGGAAGGTTGATCAGAACCAGTGAGCAGACAAAAGGTAACCTTTTCTATCTTGATGACACTAACACCACTTGTTCAATGGCTAGAAATGAAGACATATGGTTGTGTTACAAAAAATTGTTTCATGTGAATTTTGAAAACATGATAAAGATAAGCAACAAAAGGAATGTCAATGGCTTACCAAGAATGACTAAGCCCGAGCATATCATGTACAAGAATTGTCAAAAAGGTAAGATGAGAAAGTCTAGTTTCAAGAGTAAAACCCATACATCTAGTGCAATTCTAGAATTAGTACATACAAACCTATGTGGACCGATGAGGACAAAGAGTTACTATGGAGATATGTATTTTATTCTCTTTGTTGATGATTATTCTAGAATGATGACAGTTATGTTCTTAAAAGATAAATCAGAAGCATTCAAGATGTTTAAAGTGTATAAGGCTATGGTAGAAAAACAAAGTGAAAATAAATTGAAATGCTTAAGGTCAGATAGAGGAGGGGAATTCACTTCAGATGAATTCACTAACTATTGCAATGGGCATGAAATTAAAAGATAGGTTTCTGCACTGAGAACACCACAACAAAATGGAATTGCTGAAAGGAGAAACAGATCAATTGTTGACTGTGCAAGAACATTGATGATTGAGAAGAGCATCACTCAAACTTTCTGGAGGGAAGCTGTCATTACTACTGTCTACACATTAAACATAGTAAAATTGAAGAAGGACACAAAGAAGACACCCTATGAGCTTTGGTATGGTCATACACCCAATGTAAGTTACTTCAGAATCTTTGGTAGTCAATTTTATATTTTGAAGGATGACAGAAATGGAAAACTTGACTCCAAAAGTGAAGAAGGTATCTTTCTAGGGTACTCAACCAAAATAAAGGCTTATAAATGTCTTAATAAGTCATCTAACAAAATCATTGAAAGTGCAAATGTGGAAATAGATGAATTTGCAGAAAATAATGATAAGGAAAGCAGAAGAGAACCAGAGGACTACAACAGGTTTTTTTATACAGAACCTGGTACTCTTCCTAAGCAACAGGATATTGCACCTGAGCATCATGTTGTAGTTACCAAAAATCAGGAAAATCCTCAAGATGATGTTTCAAACAATGGAGATGAGAATGAAGGTCAAGAAGATGACTAGAATGATGAAAAAAGGGTTGTACTGAAACTTTCCAAGTATGTTAGAAGACATCACCCAAAGAATAAAATCATAGGAGACAAGAAGGCTGGAATGAGAACAAGAAGTAATTCACTAAACACTAGATGTTTACTTTGTGATTTTGAGCCTAAATCTGTTAATACTGCACTTGAGAATGAAGAATGGGTCAGTGCTATGAATGAAGAAATATAAAAATTTGAGAAGAACAATACATGGACGCTAGTACCAAGATCAGATGACAAGAATTTCATCGGTACCAAATGGATATTTAGAAACAAGCTGAATGATAATGGAGAAGTAACAAGAACCAAAGCAAGGTTAGTATGCAAGGGATATGCACAAGAAGAAGGTATTGATTATGGAGAAACCTTTGCACCCGTTGCTAGAATAGGAGTTAGAATCTTACTTTCTTATGCTGCATTTAAAGGATTCAAGGTATACCAGATGGATGTCAAATTTGCATTCCTAAATGGAATACTAGAAGAAGAGGTATAGATTGAACACCTAGAAGGGTTTATTGATCCAGATAAGAGAAACATGGTATGTAGACTACATAAAACCTTGTATAGATTGAAACAAGCACCTAGATCTTGGTATGAAAGACTTCACTCCTATCTCATTAGCATAAAATTTGTTATAAAAAGTGAAAATAGCAATTTGTACTTCAAAGAAGATACCGATGGTAATATTCTGATTGCTGAAATTTTTGTTGATGATATCATTTTTGGGGGAAATGAATTGTTATGAAATCCTTTGCTAATGAAATGAAAAAAGAATTTGAAATGTCTATGTTTGGGGAGATCAAATTCTTTCTTGGTCTACAGATTCTTCAACAAGATGCAGGCATATATATCACTCAGTCCATATACATCAAGGAAGTGTTGAAGATATTCAAGATGGAAGATTCCAAACCAGTTGGAACACCTATGGCTACCGGATGTAAGATGACAAAAGAAGACAAATCAAATGAGGTAAATAAAGCCTTGTATTGATCAATGATTGGAAAACTAATCTATGTTGTTCATACCTTACCAAATATAGCACATGTAGTTGGAATAGTTGAAAGATTCTATACTAATCCCAAAGAATCAAATATGACTATTGTCAAGAGAATTCTGAGATATCTGAAGAACACTGAGGACTATGGCTTATGGTATAAAAGAGAAGGAAAATTTGAGCTACAAGTCTATACAAATCTTGATTGGGCTAGAAACATTGATGACTGAAAGAGAACAACTAGAGGAGCATTCTTCATGGGTGACAGACTTATCACATGTATCAGAAAGAAGCAAGGATGCATCTCTCAGTCTACTGCAGAAGCAGAGTATGCGGTTGCTGCTGCAAATTGATTCGATATTGCATGGATCAAACAATTGATGGAAGGTATGAATATGAAGATTCTTGAGCCAGTAATTATCTATTATGATAACACCAGTGCAATTAACATTTCTAAGAATCCAGTCATGCATGCTAATACTAAGCATATTTCTATCAAGTATCACTATCTAAGAGAACAAGTGCAAGCAAAGGAGGTGACATTGGAATATATTCAATCAAAGGAACAATTAGGTGATATATTCACCAAGCCATTACCAAAGGATACATTTGAGGACCTGAGACAGAGACTAGGGGTCCAACCCTTATCTATCAGTCATTAAGTTGACTAGAAGGCTACATCAGCCTACACATAATCTGAAGATCATTCATGTTGTTGCAAACACCGAGATGAACAATGACAGATACATCTATACACAATAAGATACAAGTATGCACCGAATACCAAAGACATTGTATTGCTGGTGGATAGGGAAATTCAAGGAATATATTATATAAAGGGATGGTACATGATATAGATGATTTTTGTTTGGCATTGTTGTCAAAGGAAGATATTATTTCATTATCATAATGGAGTGATTATCTCATTGATCAGAAAAGATTATATCATTATCCATGAAGAGAAGCTCCTAAGAATCAAAAGAAAACGTTAATCAATATTCAAAGGGAGAGAAATTGATTACATATGAAATATCCATCTAAGGGAGAGAAGTAACAAAGGAAGAGAAGTCACAAAGGGAGAGAGTTCATACAAGAGAGAGATTGTTGTCAAAGGAAAAAGAGATTATCAAGAAGAGGAATAGTCAAGGCAAAGCACATATCAGAAAAGAGACATTAGATACTACATCTATCCAGTGAAGGGATTGAAGATTGAAGACAACCATTTTGCAAGAAACAAATCAAAGCTATTTGAGCTTACCAAAAGCTAGACATTTGTAATAGTTACATTAGGAAAGCATGATGAAACTGTTATATTTCATATTATATTAGTGATAGTATAGTATGATAATGTAGTATGTTGCCATCAATTCCAAAGAGAGAGATTGATGACATGTAACTGATTGAATCTTTGAAGATTTTAAGTTGATCACCGAAATGCAAAAAAATAATGCAAGACATTAAATCAGTTAATATATTGTATTGTCATTGATGTCAACTTGATATAATCTAATCGGTTATAATAAAAGTGTCAAAGACTTTGAAGAATCAGAGAGAAAAAAATTATGCTTTCAGTAATGCATAAAAGACAAGCATTCACTATGTGACTTCAAACACCGATGACTAGTGGAACCTGATGGACAGAGATCACTGAAAGTCAAGTCATAGTGATGCCTAAGCAAGAACATTGATGAGCATTACCGATGAGCAGAATCACAAGCATACCTAACGGCCAGAATCATAGTATAAACTGATGGAGAAGCCTAAGGAGAACTGGAGTGTTGAACAAAGATATCAAAGAGTTAAAACACCAAAATTAATTTAAGTTCAGAAATGAAAAAATATCTAGCTAGTAGATCTAAATATGGACTTAGCTGGTAGTTATCTTTGTTTTCATCGACAAGATATAGCCAAAGATAAGTAAAGGATTTAAAGTTGTTTTGTCCAGTTGGCAAGAAGATCTCTGTGAGATAAAATAGAAGTTTTGCTTTCTGATTGGCTAAGATTGTGAATCACACCAAGATCAAAAAAATCAAGAACCTAACAACGGTTATATCATGTCTATAAAGAAACAACTTAATTCATTTTGAATTAAGGGGATTGAATGAAAAATAGGATGCTAAAGAGAAACTTCATACAATCCTGATCAATCAAGCTAAGGAAAGAGCTTAAGTTTTCTGCGGACATCAAGGAATAGAGCATAGCATCACCATGGAGAACAAAAGTGGAGCAAAGGTATTAAAAGGACATATTGATCAGATTAGTTTTATGAGATTACAATAGATCTAAAAATCTGCAAGTATAAGTTGTATATGTAAACACATCATACTATTTTAGTAAATAACCATTGATTCATAAAGTCTCTTAACCGAGTAGGATTTAAAGATCCTTTCTATATTGAGATACATCCCAAGCAGTACCAAAAATTTTGATCATGAAGATAGCATGAGATTCCAGATACCTATTGACAGGCCAAGAGAGTGTTTGATCAAGGAAGGTAGCATAGAAATGCCCGATATCAAGTGACAGACTAAACTTTTAAATTCTCTAACAAGGTCACACTTAACAGTGTGTTTGTAACCTTTAACAGTGTTGGCTCTTCACCGAGCTCACTTCAGAAGAGTGAAAATTTGGGTTACCGGTCCTAAGTGGTTTTTCCCTTAACATGATTTCCACGTTAAAAATCCATATGTCAATGTGTTTATGAGTCATTACTTTAGTGTTTTGCATTGCACATAGCTAATTTGGATTGATCGGTATACTCTAGATAATTTACTATTTTTTGGTAAATTAACAGACTCCTATTCGGTAAAAATACAAAATAAGGTTTAACAAAGCATTCTGAGCAGTAGTAATTTGATAAGTATATTTGAAGGCATTCATCTTATAGGACTGAAGATAACTAGAGGCTTAATATTGTGGTACTAAGTTTTTGGGTTGATTAATTGGAATATTTTTGAGGTCACTGATTCACCACCCCCCCTCGTAGTTATTACTAACACATGTGATCACAGTTATATGAGGGATTTTAACATGGATATGGCATTAGTATCAAATGGGGCAGACATAACCTGTGATATGTAGTAGAACAAAGGTATTCATTACTATTGTCTTAGGATAATGGTAATATGTATCAAAACAATGACTAAACCCTCAACATATGATGCCAGTATCATGTAATAATTTGAAATTAAAAGGGGAAAAAAATTGATATACCATGGAAATCAAATATTATTCTAAGAAATATAATGCATACAATGGACACTATAATTCCAAAAAACAACATTAAAGTAATAAGTACAGAATGAATTATCATAAAGCACATTAGCAACAGTATTATAGTATTGAAACAATGGACTTCATGAAAATAAAGTGTAGCTACAAAAATGAAGTAAAATTTATGCCACATCAATCAAGAGCAGTGACAATTTTTAAAATGGAATGCATTTATGGAAGAAAATCCGCATACAATATGCAAGCAGGGAAAAGTAACCAGTTGTGTTTTGACTATATCTTGAAAACTACAAATTGGGTGGTTTTTGTGAAATCTTTACTAAAATTAGAAGACATAAAGGCGTAGAAACCTAAGGAATTTCATGAAAACCCAGATCACCGTTTGGGAGAAATAGGTTCAAAGGGTCATACAAAGAATCCACGAGATCACAACTGAGGATTTATAAAACTCTCATGCCAAATAACCAAACTGTGGTTGTGTTTTTTATAAATTATTGTGCAAGATCTCCTCTCCATCTTCAAGAATATCATAGCTACAAATGTAATGGAGAAAAGCTACAGACTGAAAGATATCAAAAGCATAATGAAGCATGATTTTGTTCCCCTATTTTTTATAAGAAGCTAGTTCAAAAGTTGCAAACCCCAAAGCTACATGTTGTACTTGTGAACTCCAATTTGAATATGCATACAGAGAGCTCTTCAAGCAATCACAAAACTCTTTAGAATTCCCCAGCAAAACCCTAGGTGCAACGGTGGCCAAACAGAGAAGGAAGAGATGAAAATAAAAAATGAAAAGTAAATGTTGGAGTTGGGGCATTTAGGGTTTGTATGCCCTAAGTGATTCGAAGGGCATTATTGTTTCCCTAACTTTTAAAAATGTTATGCACATCTTTAATATACTAGATGTAACTTATCGTTATTGAATAAATTACACTATGTATTATTCAATAAATATAAGTTAAATTTAAAATGTTTATGATATTTTGATTTTATTCCATTTTATATACTTATTTTTTATTAAATATATTACTTGATATTTAATAAATAATAGTTATATCAAATAGATTTTTTTTTAAACGTGTCTTTGTACAATGTTATTGTGAATAATATTATTTTTCAGTTTTGTTTTATAAAACATTTAAATTAATAATTATTATTTTTTAATACAAGGATAAACAATGAAAAGTCAAAGAAAGCAGGTTTTGGGAGTTTTATTTTTATTTATTTTTGGGGTGTTTTCGAGAGATTTTTTTGCAGTTTTGAGCCTTATTTAGTGGAGTTTTGGGGTCCGCTTTCTTGAAGAGCAAGTTTGCCTTCTTTCTAGGAGAGATTGGGTGATTTTGGAGGCCTGATTTATTGGCTTTTTGTGGAGATCCGAGTTGTGATTTTGGAGGTCTATATGTTGTATTTTTTCTTCATTGTAATATAGTTATGGGCTTATTATTTCCATGCACTTGTGAATTTTTTTGAGTCCCTATGTAGTGGCGGTTAAGTTTTGTAACACATTGGTGAGATTTATGCAAAGTGCAGACATATTTATTGCAATAATAATTTTTTTTTTCCTTCTCTTCTCCTGTAATAGGGTGATCTTATTAGAAATATCGTGTATTGTGATTAAAATTAATCCTTCAAAATTTATTTCAGTTAGATGCTTTATGCAGGAATGTATATTTGTTTGCAGGTTATGGGTTGTGTTTATTATAAAGATGAGTCTTAGGTTGTGAAGAAATTCATTTTCCTTTCTAGGACTGAAATTGTTTAACCTTCTCATAAATTTCTTATGCAAGGATTTCTTACTTTGAGTTGTGTATAATCTCCTGATTATTGCTTTCTTGTGTGTCAAGAATCTTTGTAAATCTCAGCTTTTCATCTGGTGCATCACCTTAGATTTAGGTTGCATGCTTATGTTTCCTTCTATCCCTTTTCTCAGAAAAAATATTAGTTTAGTCTTAGGTAAGTACCAAGGGAACCATCCCTTCAATCTGGAGGTTAGCTTTAGTATATCAAAGCCCCACACTTTGTGAATTTTTCCCATGTTCACCGATATTTATGAGTCTAACTCAGTAGGGTGCACTATTTAGGTGATAATAGTTTTTGGCACGCCTGGTGGGACGCAATGACTGACTTTTCAATCAATTTTCTTAATTATTTATTATTGTTGATGTGTACAACAGTATATTCAGCCTTCAAGAGGAAAAATGTTTACACATCTGGCGACTCTATGTGTGGAAAATTGAACCAGTGCGTTGCAACTTTTGAGAAGAGTGAAAACAAGACAAATCTCTTCTTCTTTTGAATATTTTCAGCTAGCTCCACCTAGAAGGACGGGAAGAGTAAATGATAATCACAAGGAACCACAATTTTATTCTAGAAGAGAAAAATATACACCTCATGTTGTAGATTCTCGTATTATTACTACACCTGTTGTTGTCCCAAAATTTATAGTTACAATGATTCCAGCAAGAAGAAATCAGAATTTTGTGGCATTCAATCAAGGCAGCCCCTTGAACTTGGCTCAGCATGATGATATTCTAGTTTCAACCTTAAAAATATTACCTTTCTTCATGGGTGAGGATTAAACCACCCCTATAGAACACATAAAAGATGTAGCCAATTTACGTTCCTTACTTCATTTCACACAAGATAATGTTGCAGTAAGGCTTTTGGCATATTTGTTCAAAGGAAAAGTTATGCAGTGGTTCAAGTGGTTAAGGATGAATTATATCATGAATTGGGATCAACTGGGTACTAATCTTTACAAATTTTTTGAAGATAAATGTGACCATTTATCTTTGGTGGAGCAGTTATCCACAATTAAGAGGGATCCTCATCAACAAATAACATATTTCAATTTTAGGTTCCAAAAGACATGGGAAAGAATCCCTCAAACAGTAAGACTGTCTGTTGATCATGATTTTTTGTATTATTTAAGGTCTTTTAATAGCAATATATTATTGATGATTCAGTCTATGGGAGGTGTTACACTCCCAGGAGCTTATTATATAGCTATCAGAGAAAAGAAAAATCTAATATAGGCTGGTCAAATTGACCCAAGGCCTCCTATGCCAATTTTTCTTGTAGCTCCTATCGTGCAACCTGTAACACCTTTGTATGAGACCCCTATAGAAATTATTCCAGCTATACCATCATTACTATCACCTACTGGAAAACCTAGAGGTCAGGGAAATGTGCCTCTAGTACAATCTACAGAGTTGCAAGAGATTAAAGGTATTTTGTAGACATTTGGAAATGAGATAGTGAATATAAAGAATTAGAAAAGTCAAAATTATAGACCTTACCATCCTTCTTATCAGCCCCAAGATCAAAAAAATCAAGGCAATAGGCCTTCTTACCAGTAGAATAATCAAGGACATCTAAGCCAAATCTGAATACAAGGCCTTATCAACTATATAACCCCAATATTGCTAGTACATACAAGGAGTTAGTACCTATGAAAATAATATGGCATGGGAATATGAATGGTTCTTTCCATGTAATCAACCGCATAATAAAAGTATATGCACTAGTGGTATCATTAATCAGGCCTTGATGGTGCAAAATAACCCAAATATGCACACAGAGATGCTGGATGGTTCCAACATGCATCAACACAAGGGTCAACTTCCATAAGCAACACTTATGAATTGGAAAGGAGAGGAATTTTGTGGTGTGAATCAAAGAGTTTTGTCTATTGCAGATAATATACAGAGCAAAAAGAGAGCCATTGATGGTTGACAGCAATATTCTCAAGGTCTTGTGGCAATAAATCGAGTTGTAGGAGGAAAGTAGAGTGATTCTAGCCTATCTACAAGTGTTGGTCCTTTGAATGGTGTTGTAAATCAAAAATTTGTTCCTAAGGTTCAAACCTTGCAAAGAAATTAGCTTGTAATCAGTAATCAACAAATAGAAAGTTTAAAATAGCAAGTACAACCAGCTATAATGGGTGTCAAAACCTTGGTTCCAAAAGAAGAATCTAAGGTTAGTGTTCCCCCTTTTATAATTCTTGATCATATGAAGAAAATTATTGTATCTATGTCTATGTGGGATTCCCTTAATATTCCTGATCAAAAGGACCTCCTACAATCTGCCCTGTCAGAATTGAGTTTGTCAAACAAGCCTCATCAAGATAAGCCTAAGATTGTGTTAACAAATGTTGAAGAAAAAGAAAAGGACCAACAAGTATAAAAGTTCAAACCACTTCCTTTTTATGTCTCTTTGATCATAGAGGCATCACCTAGTGCATAATTGCATGATTGACTCAGGTGCCAATAGTTTGGTTATGCCCAAATAGATTAGACAAACTGGGTATTCAGTATGAACCACTTGAGAAGGGATTTGTCCAGCTTGATGGGATTGTTGTTAATATAGTGGGGTTATGAAAGGACCAAATTTAACCTTGTATGTTTGTCTTAATTTTTCTATTCCATGGGATATTTATGTCATTGATTTGCCTCCATATTTTGCAATCTTTTTATCAATGGATTTTATAGCTAAAATTTTTGGCTATTTATCCTCTGATTGGTCTCACATATTTTTTAGAACCAGCTATGGCACCAAGGCCAGAATCAAATCAGAACCTACAACAAAAAAACACATTGATCCTTATACTTCAAGTCCTCTTAGTGCTAATCTACTTGCAGTAGAAAAAGAAGGGCAACTTGTTGATTAGGAGAAGGATACACAGGTTGAAGGCATGCTAGATGTGCTTGTGGAAAAATTGGCAGCCCAAAATCACATTATGAGCCCTTATGAATTTGTGGAAGAAATAGATTTAAGCATGTATATTTTTCATGAGGTCGATGCAGTTATGCAAAACTTGGAAAAGAGCTCACAAAAACAAAGAAAGCAACATGCTAATGAACTTTGGGAGTTGTTTTTTTATGGATCAAGGATTAAGATTAGAGCTGGTGGTGGTTGTATGATGGTTTTTATTGAAGGTGAACAATACTATTCATCATTTAGTATGTATTTCAGTTGTGTTAGCATTTTTTCTTGAAATACTTACCTAATGATGATAGTATACCTTGTATACTTGAATGAAACCTCTTTTAGGCAAGAGAAAGGCTAATTGCTAAGGATTAGATAATATCCTTCTTCATTTTTGAGCTCCACAGACTCAGGCAGGTATTACCTTTTAAAGATTACTGATATTTTAGCCTATGTATTTGGTGGATTGTTTCATTCACTGATTATGTACCCAAAACCTCACTGTAACAACTTATAGAACACTTTAGAGATTGTAATGATTATTTTAAAACAGAGTACTATAACCCAGGCTATGGTTTGGATAACATAAACCAATGAGACAAGGATTTGCATCCTTCTTTCTTTTGATTTTAGGAGGGATAACCTAATGATTAACTCTCTAAAGAATCAATAAAGTGGACAATACCCTGCTAATACAAGTCCTTAATGAGTTCAGCTCATTTGTTTCAGTAACATATGTGTTTTAATTGAAATAATTTTGAATAGTTTTGAAAATCTGGATGATGATAGATTATCAGATCAAGACTTAGATCAGTGCCTATCCTTTGGGTTACAGAGTCAAAAGCTTAAAGTCTCACAAAAACAAAATACTGTAAGCTGCCTTACAACCTACATGCAATTAGGATAAGTTGCCTTACAAATTATCTGATTACCTCTAAAATACTATATCAAATCTTTAAATACTGATATGCTTCCCAAAACCACTCACAAAACTTAGTTCTTTACATGAAAGAAACTTGTAAGTAATTAAATAGTCACCTTGTAACCAAAATGCTTCAGACTGCCTTACAAATTTAAGCATAAAAAAGCATACACAGGAAATAAAGAGACAACAATAAAGAAGAGTAAAATTGCACTGTATTTTATTGATGTAATCCTTCTTTCATACATGAAAAAGCATTGAAGCTTGAAAGACACAAACACAAATTTAGAAAGACTGATTTACATAATATTTTCATCCTCCTCTTTTTTTAAAATACAACTCTCTTCTATATATATAGGTCTTCAACCATCTTGGAATCCTTTTCAAAAGGATGCTACAAGCTTCGGATAGTCTCAGAAAACCTAACCCTAAAACTACAGAAGAGTTAAAAGAAAGAGAGAGAAGAAGCGGTGGAATGACCAAGTCAAAAGATAAAAACAGATATTCTTTGTTCTTCTCCCTATCTAACGACTTCATTTTGATAGTAAAAATGGTAGCTGAAAGTATTCATATTGAGTCTGGATGACCATGCTTACATATTCACCTACACTCTTCTTTTTCAATAACTGACCTCTTTATCTTCAATAGTGAGGCACCAAGTAGTCACCCTTACTCATCGTCCAAGATTTCTTCTTCAATTGTTGGCTTCTTTCTCTTGGGCATGCTCATGAATTCCCATGCTTTCACTTCATCATCTGATGGCCATTTGAAGTCTTGAGTACTTTGTATTTGTACCTTCTGCCTGTCCCATCTAGCATCAGTGATGTTCTTTACATCTACTAGAAACTTGTTGATGTCATTTTCTGCCTTGAAATCTTCATCCAATATCTTATTGAATCCCTCTACATCCACATCTGTCCCCAAAATAAATGCCTCATCACTAGGCATTTTACCATCAAATTCATTCCTCCAAGCATCTAAGGCCTTTACTTGATCATCATCTCCCCTTAAGGAAGGAATAAATCTATTAAAGTCATCAGAAAAGAGGCTTAATTTTACCTCTATTTAATTCAATTTTCCCTTAAAGAATGAGAGAGCAATATTGACCCTTTTGATCTCATCTTCAACCTCTGTCACTATCTCTAGAAAATCTGATCTTAGGGCTTGCAAAGATGCTAGCTTTTCAAAAAATTGCACCCTAGTAGACCATTTAGTAAAATAGGGGTTCAAGATAGCCAGATGCCCCATCACCTCTCTATGCAAAGCTGGCAACTTATTATAGGCATTAAGTACAACATCAGTCTTATCTTTAAGAATTTCAATTCTATGTTGTAACACACCTCTTAATGCTCTCAAAGAAATTGCATTTCCTTTCTCTCCCTCAACCTTTTCCTCAACCACCTCTTCAAACTTTGCCTTGTCTTCAATTTGCAGGGGCTGTGGTTGCATAGGCACATACATCACCTCAGGCTTTTCTTCCAATTCTTTCATCAATATTTTTATTACCAAATCTTGCTGGTGTACTTTTATATGGCACAATTCTCAATCTTTTGCCAATGCACTTGTCTCTTCTAACAATGTGCTACACTTATCAAACAACTGTTTAGTTTTGTCCTCATTTAAGTGAGCCCAGTGTGTCATGATTTGGGATATTTCAAAATCCTCTGTATTTTGCATTGTCAACACCATCTGACTACCAACCATATTCTCCTGGATGTTCACCACTTGGGGCTTTTGATCCTTTGGGTATAGGCTCCACATTGCAAAAGCTTGAGACTTTGGGCTATACCCAAATCCTTTGAATACATCACCCATCAGGACTTCACTGGCCATTTGGAGATCTGGCTGTTTTCTAATTTGGTTAAAGATGAAGGCAGATGCCAAATCCCATCCCTTAGCCAATAGTATACCACTGCCTAGCACCAATTTCCTGGCCTCCTTAGGTGAAATGTCCTCACCTTCAGGATCATAAGACTGCAGAGCTACCAAAGCCTCATTTTTTATGGTCTCCTTACCATCAACTATCAATTGAGCTCTTATCTACTCTTTCTTGTACCATCTCAGGAAGTCTTTAAACTCCTCAGTTTTGACAAAGTTTTCATCATTCAAAAATTCCTGGTGATGGATCAGTCTTTCATCAACACAGGCCTTAAAAGGAAATTCAACATTATCCTCCAAATTAGGTTGTTGCTTCTTGCCTTCCCTAATTGCTTTCCTCAGGTTATGATCATATAACCTATTCCCAAGTACTAGGGCTTTAGCCTTATCCCTTTTCTTATTTTGCCCTTCAATTGAAGGTTGACCTATTTCTAATTTTTGCCTCTTAGCAGTAGGCTCTTCCACATCATCAGGTTATGTCACCATTGTCAAGTCAACAATGTGACCCTCTATTCCGTGCAACTGTGGCACTTCAGCCATATTTTGCTGTGGTGGAACATATCTAGTAGGATGTGCATAATCACTATCACTACTACTGTCATATTTGGATTCTGAGTGATCCGGCCCTTGGGCACCTTTCTTGTCAAGAATAATCTCAAGCTATTCTGTAAGCACATACTAATTGTCTATCATGGCCTTAATCTTGTCAAAATATGGGAGATCAAGGTAAAAACCCCCAAAAGCCATCCCATTTCTCTTGATTTTTCTTTCAAGATTTAACAACTCTTGAATCCTCATTCTTCTTGTCTGAATGTCATCCTCATCCAAAATGTTCCTTGTTGCATCTTTCTCTATGCATTCACAGTGAACATTGGTATTGGGGATTGTAGGAGTATACAATTTTCTCACCCCTGCCATGAAACCTTCTGGGTCAATATATCTATAAGGGGCTACCCCAAATCTGCACCCCTCCAACCACTGGCCCACTGCATCAATAGCACCCTTGCCAATTGTAAAATTAAAAATTTTGAATTGCCTAGGGGTCAAAGTCCCCTTTTTGTGTTGTGCAAAATGCTCATTGTCTATCAACAATAGCTGCCATATAAACTCCATTGCAGCCACTCTTGCTGGTACATAGTAGGGTAAGAGATGAGGTGGGTGAATACACCCATATACTCTGATAATAGTATAATTTTCTTCCAAGAAATCACCCCAATTATGTTTTCCTTCCCACTTATCAGTGTAATCACATGGCCTAAGCAGTTGCATAATCTTTAGTAGGACTCTTGTTCTGCTGATTCCCAGACTTTGTACTATTGGATATACAATCCAATTCTGAAAAGCACAATAATCATAGTCCTTAGATGTGTAATTCCAAACCCTCACCCAAAATTGGATACGATTTGGTCCTTCCTGGTAAAACCTCTGAGGGGCCAAATTGTCCACATCCATGATCAAAAAATTGAAATATAACAGAAGATGCATAAGAACGGAATAATGGAAAAACTTGGGCTCCTTCTCCTTTGGATCTTTGATCTTCTTCTAAGTGGAAATGAAACCCTCATGCATCTCATCAATGATATGTTGTATGTAATCATAACTAGTACTGGAATGCACCTCCTGTAAATCCAGCACCATCATCAAAATGCCAGCATTGATCTTCTTTGCTTCTCCATCTATCCCTAGCACTCTACATAGGGCATAGGCGAAATACTTAATGTAGAAGTGTAAATCCTTGTAGTAATATGGGCTTTTCCCAGACATAGGATCTAATTACTTCCTCACTTCCTTCAACATATGTTTCTGTAACTAGCCTCTAGCAATTCCAGGCTTCAAACTATATCTCTATGCCTGCTTTGTCATGTCAATTCTAGTAGACATAGTGCTATATAAGCCAAAGGCTTGCATGAATGAATTTTTGTTTAGTATCAGCAGTGCAGTGCCATCATTCCTTTTAATCATTTTGGACAAAATGTCATAATGACTGGCAAGATCTAGGAAAAATTCTACATCTACGTAGACATCAGGAACAATTAATCTAGCTAAACCACAGGTCCAAGGGTTTGACACTGGGATAGCTTTATCAAAATTCTTATAAAAGTAATTGAAAAGTGAAAAATTTGTTGTTCCTAGAGTGTCAGCATCTCGTATATCATGATAATCATCTATGAGCACATTGGCATTTTCTCTTTTGTTCTGAGTCAAACCAGGAAGTAGTCTGAGGAATTCATCAGAATAATTTGTTTTTCCCTTTGCCTCGTCCTCTACCTTTTCACTTCCACCACTGGTTGAAGCTACACTGACCGCTCTACTCATGTTTACCATGCTTGAATCTCTTCTTCTTTACCGATATTGAAACAAATCTATCTCTGAGATTCACTTACTGCCCTGTGCACAATTCTCTAGAAATAATGAGTTTTAAGCAACAGAAAACCCTGCAATTCCCTGATTTTTCTCTCTTTCAGAATACTTAGCTCTTCTCCATTTTGAAATTCTGAAAGCAAGATGAATGAAATTGATACACCATCAGCTCCTTCTAGTAACCGTTCAAAGTACACATCTCATAATTTGGAAACATCAATTTTGTCTTTAATTCAACATACTGCGAACTTGATTGAAAACCTAGCCGTAGTTCCATGAGCGTGACAGGAAATCAAATTCATAAAACTGAATCCTCATAAAAACCTTATAGAATTCAAATGAGCTGACATGTCATCCTACAATTGGCTAACTGTCATACATCTCAGCTACCCTTTTTTGCACAGTAATCAAAATCTAAGCCCGTCATTGGTCGATGAGCGATTCACACTGTCATATCAGATGCTGCCACCTTTTCTTAATATTTGGTATTAGGCGACTATGCGACTGCATATAATTTCTCTGTCACTGACCCCAGTCCCTAACCCATGATTTCTCTAGAGACATACCAACTATACAACTTTCGTTACCTTCGTTAACCAAAGTTATCATTTGGAGATCACGCGACAATGAAGAAATCAAAGTCGCCAATGGTTAGCACTAACTCACATTCTTTTTGGAGACTATGTGACTAACTGTCACTTTTAAATTTCACGGTTATCTCTGAGTCACTAGATGTTTTCTTTCCTTTGCAAGACCCCGTGACTACCCTTAGTCGCTTGATCGCAGAATGCAAATGTTAAGTGTCAAAACTTCTTGAGACAATGTGACAGGTACTATGCCCTTTACTTCATCTGATGACTTCGCAACATACCCTTAACCGCTAAGTCGTGAGGACTTTTCCTTTTGGGCTCTCTTATTCTCAGACTTTGTGACCACCGTAGGATCTTTTAATGACTTCATCTGACGGCTGTCGCCAAATCACCAAGAAATCCATTATACCTTCAAAATATTCTTAGACTTTGCGACAAACAGAAGCCCTTAATGAGTCTCATAGTCACTGAATAAGTTTTTACCTTTTGGCGATCATACGATAAGTCTTTGAAATCCACTTACTTTCTAACACATGTCTCATTGCATAATGGAAAGCTGAGTCATCTCCTAAATCTGGTGACAACCCGACTGTGCTTTTTCCCAAACAGCATATGGTTAGTCGCAAGGTCTCAAAAAATTTAACTTAACTGGGATCCTTTCTGGAGACCATGCGACTAAATCTTTGCACAACATACTTAACCTCAGACCTGCTTAGTGATTATGCAACATAAAGAGATCATGATGTCTTGTGATAAACCCTTAACTGCTGATAATTTCCTGTGACATCACGACCTATCTGTGGGTCCCTTCATATATTACTGGCCTATTCACTGATCCCATGACTACGTGATACAAACTAAATTGCAAAGTCTGGGAATGCCAAAGGAATATTCTAATGTTGAATGAGACTACGTGACACAAGTTAATCGCTAAGTCTGGGAGAAAAGGGGAATATGCCTTTCAAGTTATGCGACTAGGCGATCAGAATATAACACATGAATTAAGTGAAACAAAAAAGGTAACAGCGAAACATAAGAGAAAAAGACCTTAGGGTTTCTTTTCAATTCAGAGCACCAAATAAGACCTAGGGTTTCAAGGTTTTTCCACATTCTCACAGATTCAGACTTGAAAACCTAAAAATTTTGATAGGGATAAGGCACAAGGACTGAGAGACTTCTTCTTTAAACACAAGACCAGAGAGAGAAGACCACAAAATTTAGGGAAACTAGCCAAGACCAGGAATACAACCAACAGGTTGTTCCAATAATGTTGTGAAATATGAAGCGCTCATTCATGATTTGGAATGGGCAACAAGAAGAGGTATAAAGTGTCTAAAGGTTTATGGGGACAGTGAGATGATAGTTAATCAGGTGAGAAGTCTTAATGTTTCAAAGAAAAATCTATTGAAATATTTAAAAAATAGAGTATGGGACCTCCAAGAGGGGTTTGATACTTGAAATTTGATATCCATGCCAAGATATCATGACAAACATGTTGATAGGCTTGTTCCAATAGGTGCATAATTTGATATTCCCAAGGAGTTAAATAGAGGAAGCAACAATCTGCATGTTAAAATAGTTACTAGACCTGATGTACCAGATAACAACATGCATTGGCAGGTGTTTTATTCCGACCGAAAAATTATAAATTTCGTAAGAGAGGAAGTTGAATTCTCTCATTCAAATCAGGAGAAAATAAAACACCAATATGGTAACCAAATTATTCATCTTAAAAACAATAAGATACCAAAAAGGTTTGGTCAACTTACAGTCTATTTTAACACAGATGATGAAGTTAAAAATTCAAAGGCCAACATGTAAATCCAACAGGACCAGTTTGAGGAAGTTGAAGTTTCTGAAGGAAAATACCTCAAACTAGGCACAATATGCATAGTATAATAAAATCATTCTGTTGAGCGTTGTTTTGACACAAGCCAACTTATTAGGATATCAAGGATCGATTTCCTCTTGTGAAAGAATAGCAGAGTTATTCCCAAGGTTCTCCGGGGTCGGGTTATAACCTGCTTGGTTACTCAGTTGAAGATAAATGTGAATGTTCACAAGGAGGCCTTTTCTGGTTCATTCAAGACATCAAACTGCAAAACACTTTAGTTCTTTTTGGTATTTTCCATTTTTAACATATATGGGTGCTTGTAAATAAAATGCAATTTTGTATTTTTTCAAAGATTTTAGACTTTTAGAATTGAAAGCAGAATGTAATAGAGAATAGAGTAACAAGGAAATAAAACAAATGACCAAAAATGAAATCCTACAGACATAAACCACTGTAAACTCTTCCTTGCGAATTGAATGATGGGGAGATTTAGAAAAAACCCACGAAGCACAAATCAGACAAAGTCACAATTCACTACCCCATGGATGCAAGCGTTTGGAGACAAAATATATTCACTCGTGAAAGATATTTATGTTAGTAATAACTGAGAGGGGGGGTGTTTAAATGGCCTCAAAAATTTATCCTTCAAACTTAACCACCAATCAATAAATCTCATATTATTATGTCCCTACAAGATACATGTCATGAAATACTAATAATGAATAACTAGGTTATGTACGTGGAGCCTAATTAGACTCAGGTTCTTTTGGCATGGTTTCCCCCCCAGAATTATCTACAGGGGATTGGGGGCACCGCCCCCAAGCTCGGAGTCAAGGGGCAGAGCCCCTTTCGGGGTCCTAGGGCAGCGCCCCAGGTGGGGTCAAGGGGCAGAGCCCTTGATGGTTGGCCATCAATTTTATATTAGTCAGATTATTTTTTCCCTAATTAGGTTAAATCAAAAATACTTGTGAAAATGGCTTAGGTTTTGAGATTCATTGTATGAGGGATTTTGTAGCTTCCTGTGGCGGCATTGAGTTGCAGGTTTTAGATTGTAATCACTGGATAATAATAAAAACATTGGACTCACTGTTGGTGGATGTAGCCCAGGGATTGGGTGAACCACGTTAAATTTTTGTGTTATTGTGTTCTCTTTTGTGTGTTAATATTTGCATTTTTCTGCTTATTATTCTAACAAGTGGTATCAGAGTGAGGTTTTTTCATTCGTTCTTTCATCTATTCTCTGAAGCAGGTCTTACGAGTTAGTGGGAGAGTCTCTTGGTTAAGTGGGAGAAATGGCAGATGAGGGTAGGCTGATGGTTGATAATTTTAATGGGCAGAACTTCTAGTTATGGAAGATGCAAATAGAGGACTATCTCTATCAGAAGGATCTATGGTGGCCATTAGAGGGAGTAGCCAAGAAAGAGGCAACAATGTCTCAGGAAGATTGGGATATTTTGGATAGGAAGCCACTGGGGAGTATTCATTTATGCATGGCACAATCGGTGGAATTCAATATTACTGGAGCAACAACAGCTAAAGGTCTGATGGAAACCCTAGTGAAGTTGCATGAAAAGCCTTTAGCTTCAAACAAGGTATTTCTTATGAAACATTTATTTAATATGAAAATGGTAGAAGGTGGATCAGTCGCTGATCATTTGAATGAGTTTAATACAGTTACAAGTCAGTTAACCTCAGTTAAAATTACCTTTGATGAAGAGGTTAGGACTCTCTTGATTTTGTGCTCTTTGCCAGAAAGCTGGAATGGCTTGGTAATGGCGGTTAGTAATTTTGTTTCTGGTTCTAATACCCTAGAGTTTGATTATGTTGTTGGTGTTATATTGAGTGAGGAAATTCATAGGAAAAGCTCAAGGGAATCCACATCGGGTAGTGGATTGAACGCAGAAAGCAGAGGCAGAATAAGAGATAGAGGAAACAACTCCAGAAATCATGGGAAATCACGAGGGAAGTCAAAGGGAAAGAGGTCTCAGTCAAGAGGACCTAGCAACTGCTGGTACTGTGGAAAATCAGGATATAAGAAGAAATATTGTTGGTCTTGGAAGAAAGATCAAGGAGACAAACATGATGGAAACAAGTAGGAAAATGTGGTAAGTAACAAATTCAAAGAGGATGCTTTGCTCTTGTCTTTAGAAAATGTTGATGATTCATGGGTGTTAGATTCAGGGGCTTCATTTCATGCTACACCCCATAGAGGTTATTTTTTTTATTATGTCCAAGGGGATTTTGGG